>OX442437.1:1370795-1503295 GCA_949361645.1 Spongilla lacustris | reverse complement strand
TAACCCTCTGCAGACTGATTATAACCCTCTGCAGACTAATATTAACCCTCTGCAGACTGATATTAACCCTCTGCAGACTAATATTACCCCATTGCAGACTAATATTAACCCTCTGCAGACTACCATTAGGCACCTGTAGACTAGTGACCATCTAGATTAGAACCTGCATCTAATGGGTCACCTAGAGGTACATGTACACCTTTGAGCTGCCTACGTATACACACCTTGAGGAATGCATGATGTCCCAAGTTGCTGGATGACAGCTAGGCTTGAGAGCTGACGAGTAGCTGTGGGGGGTCCATTGGAGACAAAGGTGTCACCATATGTTGTAGACACTGGTCCGCCATCAAGCAGAGGTCTGGCACATAAGGTGCTACCTGTGAAATAAACTCATTCTCATTGCAACCTGAATCACCAAAACACATGGTACATACAGCAGCAGCAAAGAAGTAAATTTAAAAATATGATTAAGGTGTCCTCAAAATCAAGATTGGACGCACTTTGATTGTAGTGGGACTTAAGTTAATGTAAACACACACGCCCACACTCGCATTTACCTAAAATCGGATTGCGCGATGCACAACTTCCGTCATGCCTCACAGCACTTGCAACGCGCTTTGGAGACGTCGCAAACGTGCCTGCGTACTCGGACTCTAAGTTGGGGAGTATTATTCTAATACCCAGCGGGTTCCTAATCCCCTTCTTCGCCGGCACAGCTCGCTGAACTGGAATCGGAGGACGATGGTAGTAGCAGTGGTTCGTCGTCCGTGCCACTGGCGCTCTTCGGTCGATATTCGTGCTGAAATTCGTAGCGTACATCTTATGGCGGTCAATACGAGCGGCCGGTTCGCACCGTGAGAGTGGAGCGCAGTATGTACTACGCGACAAGGACGTGCCGACGATAAGGGTGGCATCGCGATGGAACACGGAAGAAGGCGGAGGAGGTGAAACAGCTTTAACTCTTACCGCTCCGAAGTGTGGTTGGTAGTCAACATGGGACGTAGCTGACCCGAGGGAACTGAAACACGAGCCTTCCAACGGAGAGATGAAGGTAGCGCGCTTTGCCATTTTGAGAATATAGATCCAAGCAGCTGCCTAGCAACAGAGGAACGGACGCCATGGTATAACATGTGTACGTGCACGTATAGTATGACCAATGAACGCTTATAACTGCGCATGCGTATCGTCAACGTAACGCCAGGCGCATAGATGAGCGGTCGATAATAACAAACGCAATAATGGACGTGCAGCTATTGGTGACGCAATGCCACGCTTGCCAGTGTGTGTGTGGGCATCCTCTGGTACACTCCATTGTTATTTGGGCGCCTCTGGTGGTCCGTCCAGTTTCCAGGCCGCAAGTTCGGGGACAGCGTAGGGTCGAACAACGTATTGCCCATTCTCAGCGCTGCTTCATATCTGTTGCAGAATACCGGCTGCGATCGTCGTCTTGATGAATTGGATGCAACCAATGGCTGAACGCAGCCTCAGCTTCGTCACGCCCTTGCTTGTCGCCAGCGTGATCATTACGGTGAACGCCTCCACTAATTTTCCTCATTATCTATATGGGCGCCAACCCCTTCTGCTTTATGCTATCTACTGTGGCCACGACTTCGTCCAACTCGTCGCTGCCATCATGGTGGTTTATGCACTCGTATAGTCAGTTGTGCTGAGAGACTCCTGGCGCAAAACTGCGCTTGCCCTGGCCTTACATGCAATTATTATTACACCATATTGTCGCATAAAAAACAACTACATGTAGAATAAGATTGTTTTTGCAGGGCGAGGAATCCACTGGTTGGAATGATTCAATTTTGTTTCTTCATGTGCCAACTGCGGGGGCCGGGTCGGGATATCGATGCTGAATACCTTTTAAAACACTAGTGTCTATTTGCGCCCGTGTGAAAACCTGTGCACACTGTACGCACAGTGTGCACAGGTGTTCACAGTTCATTTTTAGCTCTGCACTATTTGATACAGATGAGCAATGTTCTAGATTTTTACATTTTATGCACAAAAAGAGTTGTGGATGAGTGTACAATGATAAAAATAATAATATAATAGCAGAGTATTTAATTTACTAATCGCAAAGTTGGTTCAAAATCAGCTCGCGCGCGCGCAGTACATGCGTTTATGCTAGTTACTTTTTTAAACAACACCAATCAATGAAGGTATTGGGGATCCACTTAAAACCATTGAGGATCGGATCCAGGACCCTTTTGTACCTATAGAGGAGGAGCCAGGAATTTCAGGCTTAATTTTGAGCGTTGTAAAACTCGGCAAGCTACAGACCTTAATTCTAATATGCAGAATTTTCAGCAGACAGCTGGTATTACAGGAAGTGTTTCGAAGTAGGGATATAGCTATGGTTTTTTATAACGCCTTTACACGTACAGGTGTGAGTATACAATCACAACAAGGCAGCGGTGGTACTAGTAGACACGGACAAAGGAGGGCGTGGCAATGGATTTACACTGAGTGAGTCCCCAGTGACGATGTGCCAGACTAGTGAGAATGGACAAGACATGTAGGTAGGGCAGTTGAACAGCGTATATATGTAGTTTCTAATGAAGCCAGTGAAGTAGAGTGCCTATAGACTCAGATGAGAAGGAGGCCGTGAGGAATTTAAAGCCAGGGCTACATGGGTGATTCAGGCTGAAGCTGATGTCGAGCAAGAACTAGTCATTTGTAACAGTAGTCGCTGCAGGATGTGTGCATGGCAGAATGACATGATGGAGGGGTGGCCCAATCTCCTTGTGAACCTGGGGAGTCAGAAGGACGGAAGCTTCTGCACTGTACCTGTGCCCTGCTTCAAAGCTTACATGTAGGTGTCTGATACTTCACTTGAAAGGTTTTGTACATGTACCTGCAAATAAGAAGAGGCAGACAGCTTTGCAGAGTGTTGGATCTGCGGCAAATGATTAGCAACACTAAGTGCATTTTGGCTTATGCAATTTTCTCCTATTACACAGTGTTTCCTTACATAATGATTGACAACAATAACCACTGATACAAATGTCAAGATAAAAATAGTCAGCAATTATCCGTACCACACAACATGGTGCATGGTACAGTGTGCACAGGTGTGCACACTGTACCTAAAAAGCATCAGTGCTTTGTATACACTAATCTAATTAAGATGATCCAAGATGAGGTACATACACCTTAATGCCCTCTATCATCACTGTGATTGACTATTTCATATCATGTTCCCCTGATGCAAAATTCAATTTAAAGTGCGAATAAAAGTAAAGTGTGAACGTGTGTTCACACTTTACTTAAGCCTAATTAAGTTAGTCATAAATAAACTATAAATTAAAACCACATATTACCAATGTTGTCAGGTGATAGTGTAATGCAAATGTTAACTTGAACTTTGAAAATTACATTCCATCTGGTAATTACATACAAGGAGAGTTAGATCTGGTTTTCTGGTTGAAATTCTTCACAAACAACTCTTACATGACGCCCTCCTATCACCATAAGGACTTAATGATTTCAAATAATATCAAAGCCATGTATCACAACCACCTTTGGGTATGTTGTATAAAAACCTTGACCTAATCAGATCTTCCTTAGTTGTGTAAGACAATGAGGAAGTTATGCAGTAAAGTGTGCACACCTGTTCACAGTTCAGATGCAACATATGGAGAAATTGCCCATACATAGGCGGACATTTAGCACTTTTTTTCAAATTGATTTTTAAACACATGTACTAAGTACGATAAATCGGTCTGATTGTGAATCTGTAATTTATAGATTTATATCATGAGCCATTCTTGTACAAAAATCAAGACAAAAAATTAATTTCTACCGCACTAATTTATTCGTGAAGTAGACATGTTACGTAACATTTATTAACAATTATGTCATTTATCAATAATGTTTTTAATTAATGGCCTAGCTCACGAGACGCATACAAAGCCGATGACGTATTACTAATACTAAGTGAGTAAAAGTAATTGCAGCTCCCGTAAACACAGATTGAAAACGCACCGCAGATGACCGAAAGCCTTAGGGATGATGTCGGCTTCGTCCAAAGTGGCCGGTCCGCAATTACTAGTAGTTCACGACGGGAGACCGAGTCCCAACTCCCAACATGTCATCATATATGCTGATCCGCCATGCATATTTACCCATTCTTTCAATATTGGTGAAGCGTCAGTTGTGCACGTCACGCCACCAGCACTTTTTATGCCACTTTCTATGCAGCAATACATTATTGCCATGAAGCCTCGATCGCGATCATCGCGCGGGCAACATATCGTAAAAGCAGAGATTATATAAAGCGATACTTCCTATGATATATGCTATTACATTTATAGTTTCTCTTAGCCCCTTCCGTAGTCAATCATCGACTCAATGTGATATGGGAGATGTAAACGATATGGGCGGACCGGCAGCGTGGGCGTTTCTCTAGAGCCGAACACATTGGCAAGCTAGAACCCGTATCTTAAACGTTTATTTCATGTCAAGATATCGAACTTCTTATAGGTTAATACATTTACCGTAGTGATCAGGTCGACGGGTCATGCTGCCCTTCCCCATCACTGAGTTACGTTTACAAATAATTGACAATAACCACAAAGACCCTGCTGCGCTTCTTCCTCATCGGATGGCTATCACAGTTACAAGCAAGTCTAGTGTCATATGATGAGCACCAAACAAAACAAAAAAAGATAAGTGCCTAAGTAGCATCATAGATACTTGATGGTAGCACATCTCCGTGAAAACAGTTGCAAACAGACATTTAAACAAATTCGCAGCTCCTGATATTGAAACCTAGAGGAAAAAAGTGATGGTTATGCATCAGAACAAATGCCCCTACCATAAAACCAAAGCCCTCAGCATCATGCACAAAGCACACTCCATCCCCTCCCATTAGGTCCAATGCAAAGCTCAACCAAGGCATCAGGACTAGTGCTTGCCCAACAGGCCCCTGTCATTCATTACCCCCCCCCCCCACCCACACACACACACATTCTGCACACAGTGTGTGGTTTGTATGACTTATACATGTAACTTCTCTGTATGGTTTCTACTAAAAAGGAGTACAGTGTAGGTGGTACGAAGGTGAAGAGGAAAGACACATGAACACTTAACCTTCAGTACTTACGATAAGTCTAAGTAGATACCATGCAGCCCCAGATCAAGCATAGCCTTGGGGGTGGGGTGGGGGGCCAGCTTCTCCCCCCCCCCCTCCCCCATGGCATATGAAATGCCACCCATCTGGCAGCAATTGCCCCCCCCCCCCCCCCCCCCCCCCCCCAGCCACACACGCTTCCGTTGATGATTACATATACCCGCGAGTAGATTACATGTTGTGTCATACGTAAAAATAAAAGTCCAAATACTTGCTGACAAATGTCAACAAAGCGATGGAGCACAACAGGGCATGTACAAATGTACCCCTTCAACTGCATCCCCTCCTCCCCCCCAGTTTTCGTGCGCCCTCTGGTAAAACCAAATTCATGTAGGTCCACGGTAGTCCTACATGTACATAAGTACATGCCAGTAGTTAGATAGATGTACACATGTACATAAATATACATGTAGGTCTTGTAGATATGGTAGTCTTAGGTAGGTACATATAAGTCCAGGTACATGTACATGTACAGGGTATGTTTATTTTATGTCTAACATCAGATAAGGTTGTGGGTTCCTTTCATGTTTAATTATATTCACAGCACAGAAGGGCAGCTGTTACATGTACGTGCATGTAGACAAAAGACACAAGTAATTTTCAGTACTCAGGTAGGTACATGTAGGTCTATGTAGGTCCATGTAAGGGTTTATGCAGGGTATAGGTCTATGTAGGTCCATGTAGGGTTCATGCAGGGTAGGTCTATGTAGGTCCATGTAAGGGTTCATGCAGGGTAATAGGGTAGGCCTATGTAAGTACATGTAGGGTGAACTGCAGGGTAGGCCTAAGGTCCATGTAGGGTAGGCCTATGTAGGTCCATGTAAGGGTTCATGTAGGGTAGGCCTATGTAGGTCCATGTAGGAGGTAGGTCTACATGTAGGCAAGGTAGATGGGCCTCTAACATCAGATAAGGTTGTGGGTTCCCTTTCAAGTTTATTATATTAACAGTACAGACCATGGGCAGATCTTAAGATTAAGAGTAGGTACATGTATGACAAAAGCCTTCAGTATTCTGGTACATGTACATGTAGGTACGTGTATGGGCTGGTTTTTTAAGTATGATGTATAGGCTGATGTATGGGGTATGGTGTACAGGCTGGGGTATGGTGTATAGGATGGTGTATGGTGTATAGGATGGTGTATGGTGTATAGGATGGTGTATGGTGTACAGACTGGTGTATGGTGTACAGGCTGGTGTATGGTGTACAGGCTGGTGTATGGTGTACAGGCTGGTGTATGGTGTACAGGCTGGTGTATGGTGTACAGGCCGGTGTATGGTGTATAGCTATAGGCTGGTGTATGGTGTACAGGCTGGTGTGTGGTGTATAGGCTGGTGTATGGTGTACAGGCTGGTGTATGGTGTATAGGCTGGTGTATGGTGTATAGGCTGGTGTATGGTGTATAGGCTGGTGTATGGTGTATAGGCTGGTGTATGGTGTACAGGCTGGTGTATGGTGTACAGGCTGGGGTATGGTGTACAGGCTAGTGTATGGTGTATAGGCTGGTGTATGGTGTACAGGCTGGTGTATGGTGTACAGGCTGGGGTATGGTGTACAGGCTAGTGTATGGTGTATAGGCTGGTGTATGGTGTACAGGCTGGTGTATGGTGTATAGGTGTATAGGCTGGTGTATGGGATCTAGGCAGGTGTATAGGCTGGTGTATGGTGTATAGGCTGGTGTATGGTGTATAGGCTGGTGTATGGTAATTGGTGTATACCCTGGTGTATGGTGTACAGGCTGGTGTATGGTGTACAGGCTAGGGTATGGTGTACAGGCTAGTGTATGGTGTATAGGCTGGTGTATGGTGTACAGGCTGGTGTATGGTATATAGGTGTATAGGCTGGTGTATGGGATCTAGGCTGGTGTATGGTGTATAGGCTGGTGTATGGTGTATAGGCTGGTGTATGGTGTACAGGCTGGTGTATGGTGTACAGGCTGGTGTATGGTGTACAGGCTGGTGTATGGTGTATAGGTGTATAGTTTGGTGTATGGGGTCTAGGCTGGTGTATGGTGTATAGGCTGGTATATGGTGTACAGGCTGGTGTATGGGGTCTAGGCTGGTGTATGGTGTACAGGCTGGTGTATGGTGTACAGGCTGGTGTATGGGGTCTAGGCTGGTGTATGGTGTATAGGCTGGTATATGGTGTACAGGCTGGTGTATGGGGTCTAGGCTGGGGTATGGTGTACAGGCTGGTGTATGGGGTCTAGGCTGGGGTATGGTGTACAGGCTGGTGTATGGTAGGCTGGTGTATGGGGTCTAGGCTGGGGTATGGTGTACAGGCTGGTGTATGGTGTACAGGCTGGTGTATGGTGTCTAGGCTGGTGTATGGGGTCTAGGCTGGTGTATGGTGTACAGGCTGGTGTATGGTGTACAGGCTGGTGTATGGGGTCTAGGCTGGTGTATGGGGTCTAGGCTGGTGTATGGTGTATAGGCTGGTGTATGGTGTACAGGCTGGTGTATGGTGTACAGGCTGGTGTATGGTGTACAGGCTAGTGTATGGTGTACAGGCTGGTGTATGAAGTCTAGGCTGGTGTATGGTGTATAGGCTGGTGTATGGGCAAACACAACATGCAAACACCAGCACATACCTACATAACACACCAGCACACACCAGACACATCAACCTTCAAAGTCGCAGTAGCCTGCCTCCTTGTAGTCTTTGCAGATGTCAGGTTGGTACTCCCAACGAACAGTACAGGGGACCTTTCCTAGGGGAGGGAAAAATGGCCCCTACATATAGAATGCTGTCAGCACATTATCCCGCAATGGAACCCCTACGAAAAAATCTTGGCATGACATGTTCCAAATTCATGTGTGATATGTTTTTGCAAGTGTTCCAGTTTTTCTAGAGCACTGTTGAACATGCTTACATGTACATGTATGTCATTAAATTGCAGGCATATCACTCTTCTAACTTGCACAGGATGAATAGTTTCTAAAAAGCGATTCCCCGATGAGGCATACCCGCTAATATGCTAAGGGGTGTGCCACTTTATAACTTCTCGGGGGAACGCGTTTTAGAAACTCTTCGACCTGTACAAGTTAGAAGAGTGATATGCCTGCAATTGAATGACATAAGCATGTTCAACAGTGCTCTAGAAAAACTGGAACACATGCGACAACATATCACACATGAATTTGGAACATGTATGCCAAGATTTTTGTGTAGGGGAAGGTGTGCCCATTATGGTGTGCTCCTTTTAAAGTGTGCCCATTAAGGTGTGCTCCTTTTAAAGTGTGCCCATTGAGGTGTGCTCCTTTTAAAGTATGCCCTTTAAGGTGTGCTCCTTTTAAAGTGTGTGACATTTTCTGTACAGTTCATGTTCATGCATCGTGTGCTTGCTACCATACATTGCAGACACACACACACAAATACACACACACACACACACACACACACACAACACTCATGGAATCGTACAATTGTATGCCACAATATTTGGCCTCATCACATCTGCTACCACCTCCCTTGACCACACCCACCCGCTGGCTGCACTCCCTTGTGAGGTCTCCCTCCCCTCGCGGCCTCGAAGTACTCGGTGTAATTGTGTCCTCTCCTCCTCCATACTATATATGGAAAACAAGCAATATTAATTAATCATCATACAACAGACTATGAGTTTTGCAGCATAGTAGGAGGACATGAATCACCATGGCAACAAGACATATACAAATACAAAATTTGTTCTGGAGAATAATGCTGATATTGGTGTCTTTACAGGGTTAAAACTTGTGTCACTAAAGGGCTAATATCACTGTATCTGACTGGCTTATAAAGGGTTACTGCAAATGGTGACCAGTGCCCAGACCTGGTTCAAATTCTGTGCCTTCTCCATGACACCCCACTGGTCCCTGTTCTGTTCTGTCTCCATCTCCAAGGTGAGGGTGGCCTCCATGTCATGCCTCCCTCTCAGACTTAGTATGTGTGGGTCACCTTGCTGAGTTTGTCCTTATCTTTGTCACTGAACACCTCTGAGCCTCCTCTGATGAAGGAAAGTGGAAGGAGAGGATCATGGAAGGAGGGAAGAGGCGAGGATGGAGTTGAAGGGAGGGAGGGAGGGAGGGAGGGAGGGAGGGAGGGAGGGAGGGAGGGAGGGAGGGAGGGAGGGAGGGAGGGAGGGAGGGAGGGAGGGAGGGAGGGAGGGAGGGTGGGAGGGAGGGAGGGAGGGAGGGGGTAAATAGAGCTTGCCATTGGTGAGCATTGGTAGCTGGAGTTTGAGTTGTGTACTGTGGAAAAAAATGCAGAATGTCATCAAAACTAGCCAATTACATTACATACAAGGTAACAAGAACTGATTCTAAGTATACATATACATTTACATACTGACTAACATGTACAGAGAGAGAGCGGAAGAGAGGATTCATAGCCACTCACACAACAACACACGCACACACAGTCACGCATACATACTCACACACATGCTCACACACACGCTGTCAGCTGTGGGGTATCTGCCATAGGATTCATTTCTTAGGTGCTTACTTGCCATGGAGTACTTCATAGCTGTGTGCAATAGGGATCACCCCAACTCCATACACTGTAGCTGTTAGGTGTCTGCCATAGATTTGAGTTCATAGCTGTTAACTGTGTGATTCTTCATGCATCGCTTATTGCCATAGAATTCACTCCATACATGGACCAGGGGTATTCCGTCGCTGCCTGCCGTAGAGTCCAGAGTATAGTACCAGCTTTATAGCTGTCTGTCTGCAATAGGGTCCGTGCACTCCCGTACCTCCGTAGTAGTTACCTGTGGCCTGTGGGGTAGTAGGCTTAAGTTCTGCCATAGAATCCAGTCCACAGGCAGACTTCCAGGTCTTTAACCTGCATGTCATATCCTCGTGGGATTGATCTTCGATATCGTCGTCTTCGTACCGTTCGAAATCGTCCGCGGAAGTACCGAACCTACAGCAGATTATCTCTTATTCTCTGCCTACAGTAAATAGCGGTTAATAAGTTATTTTGCACGTTAAGTTGTTGTGTACATTATAGTGGTGGGTGGGGTCGTGGTTATAAACATCAATATGCAATACATATAATCTTTAATAACTACATGTGCTTACAGAACAGCTCGGTCTGGGCACGGCTAACTGACGAAAGAGTAGCACGTGATATTATGCGTTTTGGATTTGGGGTGTATCTCACTAACCATTCAAGGGAAGCGCGATTTGAAGGCCCTAAGCTCTGAAAAAATGATGAAAAATAAGTGCATTGATTACTCTCATATAATCCGGTGGCACCTAAGGAAAACATCATTTGGTTGGGAAACTATTGATGACTGAATAAATAAATGAGATAAAATGAATGGACATTGGAAACCTTGCATAATTAATGTGGAAGTGCGGATATAGGTACCTACGGTGCGTGAAAGTACTCAAAATATGCTAAATAGTCCCCACATTGCAAATCCGAGAGCACCTAGTCAATATAATTTTTTTTTCTGCAGTTAGCTGCAGTTTACTGAATGCGTCCATACATTTCTATGGACATTGAATTACGCAATGACCGAATACCGCGTAATCCTTTTGACCGCCAATTTCTCGATATGAATAGACACTAGTAATGTGTTAATAATTTCATCTCAGTAAGCAAAACTCTGACTTGGTAGCGGGTGCATGAACAAAGAAGAATGTGTTTTGCATGCAGTTACAGAATGCAAATAATTCCCGGCCCATTCCAACATTCCAACCAGTAGGTGGTGACGTAATACCCGGAAGTCCTGAACTGATTGTAATATACAGCACCAGGGACCGGAATGCCGAATTACAATAGACGTAGGAGTGGAACCAAGACATGCATGCATATCATTTATAATTACTAATTATTACTTACAGCGTGCTTCTCAAATCTAGTGATGTAATCATTCTCTAGCTTACTGCGACGATTGGAGCTGGAGGCGAGACTAGCAGCCATTATATATATAATTATAATTATATATATTATAATTATAATTATTATAATATATAAATTATAGCTATACAGGTACAGCCATACTTGAAATGGAAAACTGCATGAGAACATAAAGATAAGTGCATACAATAATAGTGAATTAACCATACTCTTTTGCCTAAAATGAACAACTAATAAGAAGCAGTTGAAAGAACACTAAAACTAGTCTGGGGACCCGACTGATGGCTGTCGGTACATGTACAGCCATCAGTCGGGTCCCCAGACTACATGTACATGCATGTACACTAAAACGAAATCTTCAATTAAGACTGCACACACTACAACCGCATGCCATGCAGCCTAGCTAGGAGTAGTTATACCGGTATCGCACAGAGCACAATTAAGCGTGGGATGAAGTGTCGTTATATCAGACTGATCAAATACAGTTGCGGCCCGGCTATGCAATTAAATTAACACACTTAAGGTACATGTATGATAAAATGAACACGCGATGTATAATAACATGCAGTAGCGTACAAGGCATTGCTGTGAGTTTGGGCTGATTGCATGATTTGATCACTTACAAAGATGTTTTGTTCCACAAAAAACGCCCAACAAAATTGACATAATGAGAAGTAACGCACAAATCACAATGATTGTCACAATGACGCAACACCCGCACGATTTCCCTCGCTGCAGCAGCATTGGTTGAAGGCCTGAGATACTGAAGAGTTTTTTTAAATAAAATAAAAAGCTTTTTAAAAAATGAAGAAATGCAGTTAAATGTAACATGAAGTTAAACCTAACATTCAAATCATTCGCTGTTTTGATTAGACTAGTTCTTCGTAAAAAAATAAAAAATAAAATAAAAACAGTGACCATGCGGTGATGTACAACGCACAGTCAGGCAAATAATCCATTTGTGCATAATTATACTACAGCTTATAATAAGCACGGCATTGCATGCAATTCGGTATTAGTATGATGCTAAACGATTGATAGGAATCAAATTCGCCCCAATCAAATTGTCTACAGCTATACATGCAGAGTGTAAGAGCATTGAATCTGTACGTAATGATTTCACGCGTTTTTTTTTCCCTGTGTAATTTGATGACTAAACTGAAAGGCCACATGTATAGTCTAAAAACGATGTTTACATTTAGGAAGCCAGTAATTACCTCGTGCCACCTAATTGCATTGGCTTCTGCATTGCCCTTTGTGTATCAGAGGTTGCATGAGAGTGAGCTAAAGGCACGTGACCCATGCACCTTTCACCTCCAAGTCATGCTCAATGGAGCCAAAGTGACACGGCTAAGAGGGCATGCATGCAGATGCGCCACCCGCACAACTCCAATCTTTGCATCCCTGGATTATTGCACGCATTCTTATTATTACTATAAACTGTCTGGTATAGGCCCGGGGTGGGGGGGGGGGGGGGGGGGGGGGGGGGCGTAATTTCAAATGGTTTGTTCGGTACAGACTCAACTTAACGATCGAGGTATGTCATGAAAAACATCTATCGCCGGCAATTAATGTTACCTCCACTTTCGGCGACTGCCACTTATCGCCGGAACGGATCGAATGCTGCCAGATATCGACGTCGACTTCTGCTCACTCACTGTAGACAGTGCAGTTTGATAACTGCAAGACGAGTCCACCTACACATAGTTAGGGAATTGTACATTGCGCAGTGCGCCTGCGACTTACCTCACCCATCAACTTGATTGTAATTAATACGTCAAGTAACTAGATGGGATTATAAACTTGTGACCTTCAATTCAGGATGCAATTCTACGCATTGCATTCAAACGCGAGAACTGATATCAATGTAAGATGGAAATTCAGATGAACGATCAATACTCCGGCATGCATGCAGTGAGAACGGCAATTTGACTGGCATGGCAATTCAAGATACAATTAGATCGCATCCTTTTCTAAACCATGATGTCTCGCTCCTGTGCATTTCCTTAGTTGAAGAGGATGGGAATACAACTCTATTGACCAGGACCTACGCCCTCTTCAATAGTCATGGAGGCGTCAGTCATAATTTAGGCCATACTGCTGTTTCAAATCCGAATGTCGGGAGCATATGAATAGCTGTAGTTGGTTATTTGCTATGAGGTGGTATAGACGTAGAAACCATATTTTTATCGATATATGGGACAGTTTCCGCGAAAATGTCCGACTTTTATAACACTATAATATAATAAAAATGCTTCTTGTTTGAATCGCTATATCTTCCGAACGCTAAACGCTATCGACTTCCTATTTTCAACAGTTCATACTACACCATTTCTCTATGACAAATTACATTTTGAAGTCTTGCACTTGCTCCACACCTGTATTGCAACGTTCGATACCCCACCGGGTTCAAACCCGCCATAACTTTAGATAGGAGTAATCAAATCGCTTCAAATTCGGTTTGTAGGTACAGAGGTCCTATACCTATCGATTCGTTCTGTTCGTTAATTTTTATGTAATCCGTTACGGAGATACAGCTTTTCAAAGTAAGCGCATGTTTCCCGCTCGAATCGCGCCTTTATATGAGGATGAAACTGCTTCCATACCCCGGAGCACATGAATATTCAACTAGATCCCGTGGGCTGGGACATACAGTAGTTTGAGGAATACTCACGTGATTTAATGCAGCAATTGGTTAGTTAATTGCTATTTACAGTTCCCAGACCTTTTTTGTAAGGCGGACCTTTTGGCGGGTGCACCTCGCCTCTTTAATTCCACGGACGATTTCGAACGGCCCAGTGCGAAAACGACGATATATATCTAAGATGAATGCTCGGATGAATGGGTGGTGGAGATTGGGAGCTGTAGAAGTTTTCTTTCGTAAGCTAAACTGCCCGCAGTGTCAGTGAACATGTGGAGCATGGCAGATAGCTGTGGGGTGGTGCAGACAGCTGTGGAGCATGGCAGATAGCTGTGGATAGCTGTAAAGCATGGCAGATAGCTGTGTGCTCGTATGGCAGATAGCTATGGAGCATGGCAGATAGCTATGGAGCATGGCAGATAGCTGTGTGCTCGTATGGCATATAGCTGTGGAGCATGGCATATAGCTGTGGAGCATGGCAGATAGCTGTGACGCATGGCAGATAGCTGTGGAGCATGGCAGATAGCTGTGGAGCATGGCAGATAGCTATGGAGCATGGCAGATAGCTGTGTGCTCGTATGGCATATAGCTGTGGAGCATTGCGTATAGCTGTGGAGCATGGCATATAGCTGTGGAGCATGGCAGATAGCTGTGAAGCATGGCAGATAGCTGTGGAGCATGGCAGATAGCTGTGTGCTCGTATGGCATATAGCTGTGGATCATGGCAGATAGCTGTGGATCATGGCAGATAGCTGTGGATCATGGCAGTTAGCTGTGGATCATGGCAGTTAGCTGTGGAGTATGGCAGATAGCTGTGGAACATGGCAGATAGCTGTGGAACATGGCAGATAGCCGTGGAGCATGGCAGATAGCTATGTGCTCGTATGGCAAATAGCTGTGGAGTATAGCAGATAGCTGTTGAGCATGGCAGATAGCTGTGAAGCATGGCAGATAGCTTGGAGCATGGCAGATAGCTGTGAAGTATGGCAGATAGCTGTGTGCTCGTATCACAGATAGCTATGGAGAATGGCAGATAGATGTGGAGCATGGCAGATAGCTGTGGAGCATGTCAGATAGCTGTGGAGCATGGCAGATAGCTGTGGATCATGGCAGATAGCTGTGGATCATGGCAGATAGCTGTGGATCATGGCAGTTAGCTGTGGAGTATGGCAGATAGCTGTGGAACATGGCAGATAGCTGTGGAACATGGCAGATAGCCGTGGAGCATGGCAGATAGCTATGTGCTCGTATGGCAAATAGCTGTGGAGTATAGCAGATAGCTGTTGAGCATGGCAGATAGCTGTGAAGCATGGCAGATAGCTTGGAGCATGGCAGATAGCTGTGAAGTATGGCAGATAGCTGTGTGCTCGTATCACAGATAGCTATGGAGAATGGCAGATAGATGTGGAGCATGGCAGATAGCTGTGGAGCATGTCAGATAGCTGTGGAGCATGGCAGATAGCTGTGGAGTATGGCAGATACACTGTAGCTGTGGATCATGGCAGATAGCTGTGTGCTCGTATGGCAGATAGCTATGGAGCACGGTAGATAGCTGTGGAGCATGGCAGATAGCTGTATGGCCGATAGCTATGGAGGATCACAGATAGCTGTGGAGTAGGGCAGATAGCTGTGTAGCAGGCAGATAGCTGTGGAGCATGGCAGATAGCTGTGAAGTATGGCAGATAGCTGTGGAGCATGGCAGATAGCTGCAGTGGAGCATGGCAGATAGCTGTGAAGTAGCTGTGGAGCATGGCAGATAGCTGTGGAGCATGTCAGATAGCTGTGGAGCATGGCAATAGCTGTGGAGCATGGCAGATAGCTGTGGAGCATGGCAGATAGCTGTGGAGCATGGCAGATAGCTGTGGAGCATGGCAGATAGCTGTGTGCTCGTATGGCAGAGCATGGCAGATAGCGGTGGAACATGGCAGATAGCTATGGAGCATGGCACATAGCTGTGAAGTATGGCAGATAGCTGTGTGCTCGTATGGCAGATAGCTATGGAGTATTGCAGATAGCTGTGCGCTGGTATGGCAGATAGCTATGGAGTATGGCAGATAGCTATGGCACATGGGAGATAGCTGTGAAGCATGGCAGATAGCTGTTGAGCATGGCAGATAGCTGTGAAGTATGGCAAATAGCTGTGTGCTAATGTGCTTGTATGGCAGATAGCTATGGAGAATTGCAGATAGCTATGGCACATGGGAGATAGCTGTGAAGCATTGCAGATACACTGTAGTTGTGGATGGCAGATAGCTGTGTGCTCATATGGCAGATAGCTATGGAGCATGGGAGATAGCTGTATGGCAGATAGCTATGGAGCATGGGAGATACATGTAGCTGTATGGCAGATAGCTATGGAGCATGGCCAATAGCTGTGGAGCATGGCAGATACAGTAGCTGTGTGCTCATATGGCAGATAACTATGGAGCATGGCTATCTGTGGCGCATGGCAGATAGCTGTGGAACATGGCAGATAGCTGTGGAGCATGGCAGATTGCTGCATGTGTAGCATCAATGGCAGATAGCTGCTTGTAGAGTATGGCAGATAGCTGTTGAGCATGGCAGATAGCCGTGGAGCATGGCAGATAGCTGTGTGCTTGTATGGCAGATAGCTGTGTGCTTGTATGGCAGATAGCTGTGTAGCATGGCAGATAGCTGTGTAGCATGGCAGATAGCTGTGAAGTATGGCAGATAGCTGTGTGCTAATGTGCTTGTATGGCAGATAGCTATGGAGAATTGCAGAAAGCTATGGCACATGGGAGATAGCTGTGAAGCATTGCAGATACACTGTAGTTGTGGATGGCAGATAGCTGTGTGCTCATATGGCAGATAGCTATGGAGCATGGGAGATAGCTGTATGGCAGATAGCTATTGAGCATGGCAGATAGCTGTGGAGCATGGCAGATACAGTAGCTGTGTGCTCATATGGCAGATAACTATGGAGCATGGCTAGCTATGGCGCATGGCAGATAGCTGTGGAACATGGCAGATAGCTGTGGAGCATGGCAGATAGCTGTGGAGCATGTCAGATAGCTGTGGAGCATGGCAGATTGCTGCATGTGTAGCATCAATGGCAGATAGCTGCTTGTAGAGTATGGCAGATAGCTGTTGAGCATGGCAGATAGCCGTGGAGCATGGCAGATAGCTGTGTGCTTGTATGGCAAATAGCTGTGTGCTTGTATGGCAGATAGCTGTGTGCTTGTATGGCAGATAGCTGTGGAGCATGGCAGATAGCTGTGGAGCATGGCAGATAGCTGTGGAGCATGTCAGATAGCTGTGGAGCATGGCAGATAGCTGTGGAGTATGGCAGATACACTGTAGCTGTGGATCATGGCAGATAGCTGTGTGCTCGTATGGCAGATAGCTATGGAGCACGGTAGATAGCTGTGGAGCATGGCAGATAGCTGTATGGCAGATAGCTATGGAGGATCACAGATAGCTGTGGAGTAGGGCAGATAGCTGTGTAGCAGGCAGATAGCTGTGGAGCAGGGCAGATAGCTGTGAAGTATGGTAGATAGCTGTGGAGCATGGCAGATAGCTGCAGTGGAGCATGGCAGATAGCTGTGAAGTAGCTGTGGAGCATGGCAGATAGCTGTGGAGCATGGCAGATCGCTGTGGAGCATGGCAGATAGCTGTGTGCTCGTATGGCAGAGCATGGCAGATAGCGGTGGATCATGGCAGATAGCTATGGAGCATGGCACATAGCTGTGAAGTATGGCAGATAGCTGTGTGCTTGTATGGCAGATAGCTATGGAGTATTGCAGATAGCTGTGTGCTGGTATGGCAGATAGCTATGGAGTATGGCAGATAGCTATGGCACATGGGAGATAGCTGTGAAGCATGGCAGATAGCTGTTGAGCATGGCAGATAGCTGTGAAGTATGGCAGATAGCTGTGTGCTAATGTGCTTTTACGGCAGATAGCTATGGAGAATTGCAGATAGCTATGGCACATGGGAGATAGCTGTGAAGCATTGCAGATACACTGTAGTTGTGGATGGCAGATAGCTGTGTGTTCGTATGGCAGATAGCTATGGAACATGGGAGATAGCTGTATGGCAGATAGCTATGGAGCATGGGCTATGGAGCATGGCCGATAGCTGTGGAGCATGGCAGATACAGTAGCTGTGTGCTCATATGGCAGATAACTATGGAGCATGGCTAGCTGTGGAACATGGCAGATAGCTGTGGAGCATGGCAGATAGCTGTATGGCAGATAGCTATGGAGGATCACAGATAGCTGTGGAGTATGGCAGATAGCTGTGTAGCAGGCAGATAGCTGTGGAGCATGGCAGATAGCTGTGTGCTCGTATGGCAGATAGCTATGGAGCACGGTAGATAGCTATGGAGCATGGCAGATAGCTGTATGGCAGATAGCTATGGAGGATCACAGATAGCTGTGGAGTATGGCAGATAGCTGTGTAGCAGGCAGATAGCTGTGGAGCATGGCAGATAGCTGTGAAGTATGGCAGATAGCTGTGGAGCATGGCAGATAGCTGCAGTGGAGCATGGCAGATAGCTGTGAAGTAGCTGTGGAGCATGGCAGATAGCTGTGGAGCATGGCAGATTGCTGTGGAGCATGGCAGATAGCTGTGTGCTCGTATGGCAGAGCATGGCAGATAGCTATGGAACATGGCAGATAGCTATGGAGCATGGCACATAGCTGTGAAGTATGGCAGATAGCTGTGTGCTTGTATGGCAGATAGCTATGGAGTATTGCAGATAGCTGTGTGCTGGTATGGCAGATAGCTATGGAGTATGGCAGATAGCTATGGCACATGGGAGATAGCTGTGAAGCATGGCAGATAGCTGTTGAGCATGGCAGATAGCTGTGAAGTATGGCAGATAGCTGTGTGCTAATGTGCTTGTATGGCAGATAGCTATGGAGAATTGCAGATAGCTATGGCACATGGGAGATAGCTGTGAAGCATTGCAGATACACTGTAGTTGTGGATGGCAGATAGCTGTGTGTTCGTATGGCAAATAGCTATGGAGCATGGGAGATAGCTGTATGGCAGATAGCTATGGAGCATGGGAGATAGCTGTATGGCAGATAGCTATGGAGCATGGCCGATAGCTGTGGAGCATGGCAGATACAGTAGCTGTGTGCTCATATGGCAGATAACTATGGAGCATGGCTAGCTGTGGAACATGGCAGATAGCTGTGGAGCATGGCAGATAGCTGTATGGCAGATAGCTATGGAGGATCACAGATAGCTGTGGAGTATGGCAGATAGCTGTGTAGCAGGCAGATAGCTGTGGAGCATGGCAGATAGCTGTGTGCTCGTATGGCAGATAGCTATGGAGCACGGTAGATAGCTATGGAGCATGGCAGATAGCTGTATGGCAGATAGCTATGGAGGATCACAGATAGCTGTGGAGTATGGCAGATAGCTGTGTAGCAGGCAGATAGCTGTGGAGCATGGCAGATAGCTGTGAAGTATGGCAGATAGCTGTGGAGCATGGCAGATAGCTGCAGTGGAGCATGGCAGATAGCTGTGAAGTAGCTGTGGAGCATGGCAGATAGCTGTGGAGCATGGCAGATAGCTGTGGAGCATGGCAGATTGCTGTGGAGCATGGCAGATAGCTGTGTGCTCGTATGGCAGAGCATGGCAGATAGCTATGGAACATGGCAGATAGCTATGGAGCATGGCACATAGCTGTGAAGTATGGCAGATAGCTGTGTGCTTGTATGGCAGATAGCTATGGAGTATTGCAGATAGCTGTGTGCTGGTATGGCAGATAGCTATGGAGTATGGCAGATAGCTATGGCACATGGGAGATAGCTGTGAAGCATGGCAGATAGCTGTTGAGCATGGCAGATAGCTGTGAAGTATGGCAGATAGCTGTGTGCTAATGTGCTTGTATGGCAGATAGCTATGGAGAATTGCAGATAGCTATGGCACATGGGAGATAGCTGTGAAGCATTGCAGATACACTGTAGTTGTGGATGGCAGATAGCTGTGTGTTCGTATGGCAGATAGCTATGGAGCATGGGAGATAGCTGTATGGCAGATAGCTATGGAGCATGGGAGATAGCTGTATGGCAGATAGCTATGGAGCATGGCCGATAGCTGTGGAGCATGGCAGATACAGTAGCTGTGTGCTCATATGGCAGATAACTATGGAGCATGGCTAGCTGTGGAACATGGCAGATAGCTGTGGAGCATGGCAGATAGCTGTATGGCAGATAGCTATGGAGGATCACAGATAGCTGTGGAGTATGGCAGATAGCTGTGTAGCAGGCAGATAGCTGTGGAGCATGGCAGATAGCTGTGTGCTCGTATGGCAGATAGCTATGGAGCACGGTAGATAGCTATGGAGCATGGCAGATAGCTGTATGGCAGATAGCTATGGAGGATCACAGATAGCTGTGGAGTATGGCAGATAGCTGTGTAGCAGGCAGATAGCTGTGGAGCATGGCAGATAGCTGTGAAGTATGGCAGATAGCTGCAGTGGAGCATGGCAGATAGCTGTGAAGTAGCTGTGGAGCATGGCAGATAGCTGTGGAGCATGGCAGATTGCTGTGGAGCATGGCAGATAGCTGTGTGCTCGTATGGCAGAGCATGGCAGATAGCTATGGAACATGGCAGATAGCTATGGAGCATGGCACATAGCTGTGAAGTATGGCAGATAGCTGTGTGCTTGTATGGCAGATAGCTATGGAGTATTGCAGATAGCTGTGTGCTGGTATGGCAGATAGCTATGGAGTATGGCAGATAGCTATGGCACATGGGAGATAGCTGTGAAGCATGGCAGATAGCTGTTGAGCATGGCAGATAGCTGTGAAGTATGGCAGATAGCTGTGTGCTAATGTGCTTGTATGGCAGATAGCTATGGAGAATTGCAGATAGCTATGGCACATGGGAGATAGCTGTGAAGCATTGCAGATACACTTTAGTTGTGGATGGCAGATAGCTGTGTGTTCGTATGGCAGATTGCTATGGAGCATGGGAGATAGCTGTATGGCAGATAGCTATGGAGCATGGGAGATAGCTGTATGGCAGATAGCTATGGAGCATGGCCGATAGCTGTGGAGCATGGCAGATACAGTAGCTGTGTGCTCATATGGCAGATAACTATGGAGCATGGCTAGCTGTGGCGCATGGCAGATAGCTGTGGAACATGGCAGATAGCTGTGGAGCATGGCAGATTGCTGCATGTGTAACATCAATGGCAGATAGCTGCTTGTAGAGTATGGCAGATAGCTGTTGAGCATGGCAGATAGCTGTGGAGCATGGCAGATAGCTGTGGAGCATGGCAGATAGCTGTGGAGCATGGCAGATAGCTGTGGAGCATGGCAGATAGCTGTGGAGCATGGCAGATAGCTATGGAGCATGGCAGATAGCTATGGAGCATGGCAGATAGCTGTGTGCTCATATGGCAGAGCATGGCAGATAGCGGTGGATCATGGCAGATAGCTATGGAGCATGGCAGATAGCTGTGGAGCATGGCAGATACAGTAGCTGTGTGCTCATATGGCAGATAACTATGGAGCATGGCTAGCTGTGGCGCATGGCAGATAGCTGTGGAACATGGCAGATAGCTGTGGAACATGGCAGATAGCCGTGGAACATCAAATGGCAGATAGCGGCTTGTGCAGTATAGCAGATAGCTGTGGAGCATGGCAGCGAGCTTTGGAGCATGGCAGATAGCTGGGCAGATAGCTGTGGAGCATGGCAGATAGCTGTGGAGCATGGCAGATAGCTGTGGAGTATGGCAGATATCTGTGTGCTCGTATGGCAGATAGCTATGGAGCATGGAAGATAACTGTACGGCAGATAGCTATGGGAGTATGGCAGATAGCTGTGGAGCATCAATGCAGATAGCTGCAAGTGTAGCATCAATGCTTGTGGAGTATGGCAGATAGCTGTTGAGCATGGCAGATAGCTATGGAGCATGGCAGATAGCTGTGTAGCATGGCAGGTAGCTGTGGAGTATGGCAGATAGCTGTGGAGTATGGCAGATAGCCGTGGAGCATGGCAGATAGCTGTTGAGCATTGCAGATAGCTGTGGAGTATGGCATATAGCTGTGGAGCATGGCTGATAGCTGTGTAGCATGGCATATAGCTGTGTAGAAGACAGAGGAGTAACCACATGCAGTATACAACTACTGTGAAGCGGTCCCTACAGCAGACAGCAGTGGAATGAGCACACCCTTCTGCTGATTACCATTAATAATTAGTAATTAAAAAAACACTGCACTCAGAAAGGATGGCTACATAGATCTGCAAGAACTAGACAGGATGAAGACGCAGTGATTCGTGATGCCTGTTGGTAGAATGTTGCCATTGCTTGGATCACCTCCAAGCTCATAAGACTTGATGTCATTGAACTCGTGTTTCTTTGTTTCTGTCACTGTGTAATCTGAACAAAACAATGTTTGTAATGGGATTTTAGCTTCCCACTTCATATGCTGAGACATGTGCTGTGTTGTGTGTGTGTTTGTGTGTGTGCAACACCTGCAACCCTCCACACCTCTGATGGTATCTTAATTTTGTTTGTTTGTACTAGTAACAAAGGCCCAATGTCATGAATTTTGTTTTGTGGCAAGACTTTTGCCCCATGCATGCAACCATGATAAAACCTAAATGTCATGCACATGTATCTGTGGAGGGGTAAAAATCCACACATGCCTACATGGTGTATGGGCTGATTTGCAAATATATATGTTATGCTGCATGCACCTTTCTGCAAATGCAGCTGTGACATGATCCCAGGTATTGCTGGTTGCCCTAGGGAGTGTTGAAATAATAGTTGTGTCCTGGAAGATCATAGTATGTTACTTGTGATTGTGTGGGATGGGTCAATGTGGTTGTAGCACCACTTTCGTTCCCAGACCCATGTCATAGCAGCAGATGGAGAACATCACCACTGCAACTACAGTACAATTAGACCAGTCCAGTCATTTCACCAGTGATAATATCAATATCAATCACATCATACACATACAGCACACTAGCAGAGTAGTAAGAGGCGGTTCTGAACATATAGGGTTTCCAAAACTATAATGCAGGTGGTCTCACTAAACAGAAGTCACACCATATTTGCTGACCAAAAGCAACCTGTTAAGAAGCACGTTACATGTACAAACACACAACTGAGATCACATAACATAGGTCAAATGTGACGGAGCAAAGTACTTACTTATAATTTGAGAGTGAATCCATCACCCAACTGCTAACAACAACAGTGGCATCCACAAGCCCTTCTGATGGGGATGTTGTGTCACATACTACCAAACATGACTGAGATTGCAATAAATTTATTAATGGTTAGTTGTATTATTACTCAGTTGTTTTTAGCATACTTGTGGTTTTGACACTATTTTTCCTCCTGCCAATACTAAGAGGTTCGTTATTTGCTCCTTCGAAAGTGGATTACACCCTTCCATAACAAAAAAATTCATGCACGCAAACAGGCCTGCTTCCTAAATCAAATAATACATGTGAATACATGAGCTAGTTATTCCACCACATACCCCACCAGCAAGACTCAATCGTGCCTTTTGAGGTGCATTTACACTGTAAACGTGGTCCCCTCTCACCTCGTACATGTTCTGACCAGAAACCAAAAATAAAAAAATTACAAATGATACAAGCATACCACAGGAAGGGCCACTTGTCGCTCATTCTCTAGACTATGTTTGATCCCTACACAGCAAGGCACACACATTTCACAAGGCGTATACATCAAAGGGAGAAAGACTCACACTGATAATCTACGATCCAGCGACCTGACGCTATACCCTGAAGGTACTTGAATGTTCGAGTGCACCTGCCATTTTCATCTGAGTGGTATACAATAATGTTGTAGGCATCACAGCAAAGTTATGTGCAATGTTCACACTTACATGTGATTACCCTAAAATGGCTCAACAGTGCGATATCAGGCAACTTACCTACATTAACGACAATGTGGGTGGTCCTGCCATTGAAGCAAGTAGCGATGCGACCACCATGCTTCTTAGCAAATATTTTTGCTTGTTGCTATCAACAGAAAAAGTGTGCATTAACAGGCTGGTCATATGACATAAAGCACACATTACATCACATGACATGGCTAGCTCACCAGTTGAGCCCCTGTAAGTCTTGAACCAACAAGAGATAGATGTGGTGAAGCATATGCTTGTATCTGTGTGGCTTGTGACATAGACATCTGCTCCTCCTGCTGTAGTACATGTAGATCATCCTGCGGTAACTTGCTATTCAGATGAAATTGTGTCTCCTCGACGACAGTAACATCCTTTCCATTGCCATGTAAAGTTTATTCCACAATCATGTACAGACAGTGTGAGTGTGCATGTGGCCTCCTCATAACATTAAAGTCACACATACACAAAGTGGGGGTGAGGGTGGGGGTGGGGATGGGTCCATGGGGGGGTTGGTCCATTGGGGTGAGGGGAGCACACATATCCCTAAAATAGTGGCCTACTGGATTAATACTTGGTGTGCCTATGCATGTGGCTTCATGACTGTCGTATGCACAGGTAATTGGTGTACCTGTGGTGGGCAAAAATTAGGGTGATACACGTAGGGAGTGATAAGCTTACAGGTACTAGTAACGTCTTCCTTCATGTCTTTCTTCACTGCTGATTCTAATGCCTTAAACGCTTCTGCAATTTCACCCAGCCTGGAACTCTCGTTGAGGCTACTGAAATGGGCCTAAACATAAATACCCTTGGCCCATTTGACGGTTAGGCCTTATAATAATATATACCGCTTCGTCACGGCCTGCTTGCAGAGAGGGCACATTGCATGCTTGCAGCTGGATATAACGGTGCATATGCAGACTCTGCAATTATAGACGATATCTCACTGATTACGCATCATGCATGCCTGCAAAACCTGCAAAACGCATGGCCACACCGCGTTGTGTACGGGTCCACGAGCAGTTCCAAGCTACATGAATTTAATATACAAAATCAAAATAATCCACGAGTAATCGGCATCAGTTACCATATAGGACACTGCAGGTTCTTTTGCATTTCAACAATAGTGTCTTTTACCATATGACGTGCCATTTCTCTTTTTCGCGCTCTTTTTTTTTGATTGGTCGGGAGTGCGGATTCACCATTTGAATATTGCATCATATAGTCTACAAAGCTCCAAACTACCAGTATTGTGCAACGTTGTGACCATTCAGGTGCCAAAACGCCATGCTCCTTGGAAAAACTGATGAATGCAGATCGCCACGAAAAAGACAGCCCCTCCCACTACTCATGCAAAGCAGCCAGCACACTGACAGACTGTGTCGTGCCTGGGAGGAGGAGGAGGCCAAAGGAGGGCATTATGGCAAGAGAAGCATTGTATGCTATTTAATTATGTACAGAACTTTTTTGCTTTATTCAGTGCAACATCCATGCCCAGTTGCAGTCTTGTAAGGAAGGTTATTAAAAGCAAACTCGTACTTCTCATTACTGGTCATAAAGTTCACGTTTTCTGTATAATACCCATTGAGTGCTTGCATGGGATTAAAAGTAAATTCAGCTTGTCCCATTGTGATCTCAAGTCAAAGCCAACAATATGTTGCATGCAACTCAAATGAAAATGGGGTTTACTGAAGGTTATGGGCTGCCTGCAGAATGTAGAGAGGTGCCATCAGCAGAACTGGCCTCAGTGACCACCTGACATGTCCCTCTTGGTGGAGTATCCGCACTTTCTCTAACATGCAGGCTTCCGAAGAGACGAGACTTATAAAGAAAAAAACTACAATGTTGGCCTGTAGCCAATCTGATTGTGGAAGGCAGTATGACAAAGTGACAATAGAGAGAAGTGCTATTAAATTTTTGGCTTATACACATACACGTACCAATAAGTGTACAGGAATGCTCGTGGGTATTTTCAAGCAGATACTGAGGACAATTAACCTTAAGATCCAAATTGGACCACTACATACACTGTACACATAATGGCAGATGAACGGTGACACCTAGTTGTAGATTTAAAATGCCACATGCCTATGTGGCAAGTTTTAATAGGAACTGTTTTATGAAAAAACTATTTTTGCAGTCAAATCAAACACAACAGAGTCACCTACGGTACACATGAAATACACCCCACAGCACTCTAAAGCACATGCATGTGTGGTGTCAGCAAAGCACCTCACAACACCTAGACGGGTTCGCCAAAGGTACACATGGCACGCAAAATACTAGCAGCTAGCAATACATACTCTCTGTGTTGAGGACCAGCCTTCATCATCCTCACAAGCTATGGTTCTTCTTTCTGTGAGTGCACAGTGCAGCATTGCTTCCATACTTTAGGCCACACTCCGTGCAGCAGAACTTTCGTTCAGCTTCTGTTAATTGCCTGCGTTTGCGCTTAGGTCGAACCTGGCTAGCTTCTCCTTCATCATGGGAGCTGTCAACAGCCACTGGCAGTGCATCACCTGTGACACCACTTGTGCCACCACCTGATCCATCACCTGTGACAGGAGGCATTGTGTGGTTTCTCTTCCTGTGCAGGAACAGGGCATTGTAGCTGGCATACTCATTGCCACATACTGAACACTTGAATGCATAGATGAGCTCAGACCTGGTCCTACGTTTCCTCTTCAGAGACCCAGAACCACCATTGCCGGCACCTGAATTCTCAGGCATGAGGACATGGACCTCCCCATCAGTGGGAGTGTTAGGGATAGTAGCTGAAGATCCTGGCAGCTCACTGTCTCCTGACTGCAGAGAGGTGCCACCAGCAGAGCTGGCCTCAGTGATCCCCTGGGGCCTCGGACAGACATTGTCCCTCTTGGTTGGGTCATGGACGTACTCCCTCACTTTTTCAAACAGGTACTGCGACCGCTGGAGGGACAACCCTTTTGGCTTTATAACAGGTGGCAATAATTGGTGCTGAAAGGCATTCCGGATGTCTTCCACTTTCACACCAGTCCTGAGCATGTTGACCTTGGTGGGATTAGTGTCTGATGGCATGGCCCTCATCTCCATTACACCGGGGTGCTCCCTGTCAAATTCAAATGTATGGGAGCGCCCAAAGGCACTCAGAGGCTCAAACCACTGGCCCAAGAAGACGTTCCAATCATAAAATAGCCAGTTCTGGTATAGCTGTGGCACGCATTCAACATCCTGGCCACTTTTGCATACACATTTGACAAGGTCTGCCATGTCGTCTATGTGATCCTGTCGTTGGTAGTGCTTCTTGAAGAGCCCAAAATAGGAGTCTGGCCGAAACTTGGTATGCCCAGGTAGCATGAAGTTCAGCTGAATCCTGTCGTGCAGACCAGTTATCACCCTCCAGGCCATGTACCACAGCATGGTGGTGTTTTTGTTCTGCCCAGTACAGTTGTCTGCCTGTAGGGTTACATTCCTCTCTCCCAGTCCATGCAGGTGGAAAAAGGCATGCACCAGGCTGACCACCACCACGGCCCCCTTGCCCACATGCTCTGCCTCGTCTATCAGGAAGAACACCTGACGACACAATGGCTCACAGCACACTCCAAAAACATGGACCTTGCGAGCTGTCCTGAAGTAAAAGGTTCCCCTCTGTTGGGAGCTGTAGGGGAGGGACACCTGCTGGCAGTAATCAAAGGAATACTGCATGCAGAGATCCAAGTAGGCATAGGAGGTGAGGGGAGACAGCTGGACCCTGGACTTCAAGTGGCTTAGGATTTGGTCTTTTTCTTTCTGTGTCTTCCCTCTCCACACTTTTTCAGCCACCTCAATATTGGCATTGTAATTCTCCCTCAGCTCCTTGGCCTTGCTGAGGTGCTGGTTGTAGCTGTCATTGATAGCCTTGCGCTGCGCATCAGACAGGCTGTGCCGTAAGGTGACCAAAGCCTTATCACATTTGTCACACAAGTCGCTACGTGAAGCCTGAATCTTGATGTTCAGACAGTACTCACGCCACAGCCTGATGAATGTTGGATATGACACCATGTGAGGGACAGGTGGCACAGGATCAGGAGTAGGCACATTGAGCAGAGTATACTGTCTCCGTAATTGGCTCGTAAGCCGGTAAGGGCATGGTTGTTGTGTAGCTGGCAAGGCCCTCCTGGACTCGACCTCCACAAGTACAGCCTGGCAGTAGTCGCGATACAAGGACTTCATGGTATGACTACTCTCCAGCAAAAAGTCCCTGGTTTTGCCCTGCAGTCGACCAGGGTCAGGTAGGGCATGAGCTGCAGCATAGTTTTTGATAAACTTGACCACTGTCAGCTTATCCAATTGAGATAGGGCATTGTGGGGTGCCCTGCCACTGTTGCCATGGGCATTTGGGACAATATCTGAGCCAGAGCACACCTCCTGCTTCCAGCGCTGTAGTGTACGGCAAGTAATATCAGCAACAGCACAGAAGGCCGTCTTGCATATGGGGGTAGACCAGTCAAGGTGATAATGGAAACCCGAGTTGTCTTGAACTAGAGCCAGCATTCCAAGAACAACAGCCTTTCTGGTTTTCTTGTCCAATGCAGCCAAGGAATGTGCTCTAATTTGGGCCAAGTCAGCAGACTTAATTAGACAGTTGTGTTTGCAGCATCCTCCTCTGGTAAGGAAGCCATTGAGTACATTACTTATCCCCTCATCACCACCATCACCATGATCACTTTCATCACCATCACTGCTACCCCAATCACGTTGGCTACCATCACTGCTATCTCCATCACCTCGATCACTATCGTCACCATCACTGCTACCCCCATCACCACTATCATCACCTTCGCCACCACTTACATCCCTAGAACCAGAGCTACGACCACCATAACTGCAAAAATCGTCCACACACCCATACCTAGCGTAACCTCCACAGACGCTGGTTTCACTTTCACCACCATCCCCATCGTTCTCATTTTCTCCAACCTCTCCAATCCGCTCCGATTCTTGCACGTCATCGTCGCCGTGCGAGGTGAGCTCTCCGTCGCTCGAGTCAAGTACTTCCATATCATCCATGCAAGTATTAACACGCGGAAAATCACGTGAAAGTGTACGCAAATTGGCCTTCGGTAGGATTGTTTGTGTACCGCCTTTCTCATGGTTGCACATCTATAATATTACAACAATTCGCATGCAGCAATACTGTATTCGGCTACCCTGAGATTGCCCTTTACATAAATATTACAAAAGACTAGGCGCGTAGGCTGAATGTTTCGCGGAAGACGTTACTTGGAAAGTGACAATGGTAAGTTTTGGTTCTGCATAAACCGGCGTTACCCTGCGGAGCGAAAATTGCTTCGTTCAGCATCTAATGGTTCTAATCATTTGTTATAAATGTTTTTCCATGTAGGTCGATCTGTCTAACGTCTTACATGCTCAGCAACGCTCTCGATGTGTAACAGCATTTGATACGTGCATAAATTTTTAAAAAAAAAAAACACACACACAGTGCATTCATTACAGCCCCATCCAAGCTAAATGGTACGAAACTAGCGGGAGATATATATGCTTTACCGAATATCGTATCAGTAGTTGATGTACGGATACCGATTGAGGCAATGCCGACACTCCTGAGTGCAGGGAGATACTCGGGTTTGGAACCCCTGGAGGTAACAACTCCTGTATACGTATTTTCCACAGGGAGTGGATTTAATTAAGAGGCACTATTCGAATTTTACATAGAGACATGATGTGGTGAAAATGGGAAGTCGACAACATTCACCGCTACGCTATAAACCTTGAAGCGAAATGAAATAAACAATTCGGGTCCCCAGACTATTTAATACGCAATAAATCACGTGATAACATTGCTCCCAGCCCACTGTCAGGATGTAGTTGAATATTCATGTACTCCTGGGTATGGAAGCAGTTTCATCCTCATGTAAAGGCGCGATTCAAGCGGGAAACGTGCGCTTACTTTGTAAAGCTGTATCTCCGTAACGGATTACATAAAAATTAACGAACAGAACAAATCGATAGGTATAGGACCTCTGTACCTACAAACCGAATTTGAAGCGATTTGATTACTCCTACCTAAAGTTATGGTGGGTTTTAACCCGGTCGGGTATCGAACATTGCAATACTGGCATGGAGCAAGTGCAAGACTCCAAAATGTAATTTATTATAGAGAAATGGTGTAGTATGAACTGTTGAAAATAGGAAGTCGATAGCGTTTCGCGTTCGGAAGATATAGCGATTCAAACAAGAAGCATTTTTATAACATTATAATGTTATAAAAGTCGGACATTTTCGCGGAAACTGTCCCATATATATATAAGTACTTCTGTAGGACGATACATTTTGCATTCTATAAATGCTGATATAGCCGGGATACATGCACGCAGTACTGGATTTAAATTTCCTTAGTTACCATTGTTTCCTTGCTAGAGAATGGACTTTTTTTCAAGACAAGGCATGCAAGTCAAAAGGGTAATTATAGGTAAGGTAGAGTGTTAGGTATTAGGTAATTATAAGATGGTAACTGAGGTAGGTATGAGGTAGGTATGAGGTAACTGAGGTAGGTATGAGGTAACTGAGGTAGGTATGAGGTAACTGAGGTCGGTATGAGGTAACTGAGGTAGGTATGAGGTAACTGAGGTAGGTATGAGGTAACTGAGGTAGGTATGAGGTAACTGAGGTAGGTATGAGGTAACTGAGGTAGGTATGAGGTAACTGAGGTAGGTATGAGGTAACTGAGGTAGGTATGAGGTAGGTATGAGGTAACTGAGGTAGGTATGAGGTAACTGAGGTAGGTATGAGGTAACTGAGGTAGGTATGAGGTAACTGAGGTAGGTATGAGGTAACTGAGGTAGGTATGAGGTAGGTATGAGGTAACTGAGGTAGGTATGAGGTAACTGAGGTAGGTATGAGGTAACTGAGGTAGGTATGAGGTAGGTATGAGGTAACTGAGGTAGGTATGAGGTAACTGAGGTAGGTATGAGGTAACTGAGGTAGGTATGAGGTAACTGAGGTAGGTATGAGGTAACTGAGGTAGGTATGAGGTAACTGAGGTAGGTATGAGGTAACTGAGGTAGGTATGAGGTAACTGAGGTAAGTATGAGGTAACTCAGGTAGGTATGAGGTAACTGAGGTAGGTATGAGGTAACTGAGGTAGGTATGAGGTAACTGAGGTAGGTATGAGGTAACTGAGGTAGGTATGAGGTAACTGAGGTAGGTATGAGGTAACTGAGGTAGGTATGAGGTAACTGAGGTAGGTATGAGGTAACTGAGGTAGGTATGAGGTAACTGAGGTAGGTATGAGGTAACTGAGGTAAGGTGGGGGAAGCTGGTACACTGCAAATAAATTGGTTGCTATGTCAAACCAAGGAGTTTTAAACCATGCACCAGTTTAAATTTTTGATGGTTTGTAGAGCAAACCAAATTATGAAACCAAATTTTTGGTTTAAGCGTAACTTTTGGTTTGCAGGATATGAATTGGTTTGTACTTCAAACTAACCCATGTTAAATCAGTTGCAGAATACTATTTTTGGATTTCAAATCTATATCAAGTATCCCCATTAAAACGCAACACATAGGTACACACACCTTACCCACACACATGCACACCCAGTACCACCCACACACACACTTATACAGTAGGTTTGAAGCTGATGAACATTTAAACATATAAAAATGCTTCTCTCGCATGAATTGTTTGGTATAGTGCATAAATGGAACATGCATTTATGCAGAAAAAAGTGCATATTAAAAAAAACATTGTATGAAATGTATACAGATTTAATATATGTATTTGTTCTAATGATATACATGTGTATGCACATTGCATTTAATTTGCTATGCGATACTAATATGGAATGGTTTCTGTAAAATAATTATTTTACTCGTCTAACAATGATAGGTGCATGCAGAACATCACTGCATGCTTGCATTTTACATGCAAATGCTACACATTAACCCATCATCAGGGACATACATTATAGCATATTCAGTAAATCAACTTGATGGCAGTTTAGGAGATGTATGAAGCAAGTTGTTTAAATGGTGCAGTGAATAAGTAGGAGTGGTTGCAGGCTCAGTATAGCTAAAGTTAGCTCCAATTCCCATGCATGCAGGTGGGAAGTTCGTTTTCTTTATTCACGTTTTTTCTTTTTTCTTTTCTTTTTTTAAAACAATATTTCTGGTTTCCACATAAAAATATGAGTAACTAAGGCTTTTTAAATCTTTATCTGCGCAAGTATTCGTTCCCCAGGGGGAACGTAACTGTTGGCCCCCGAAAATCAAGTTTTTCAAAAATGACAAAACTAACACATTGGAACAAAATTATGATTACAATTGAAGGTTTGTTATTCAGAGTGTGGAACTCCATGTTCCTGATGCCAGTCCATAAATCGAGATCCCCTTTCTGACTGCATACCGCAGACAGCTGCAGTAACAATATAGCCATCTGTTGGCCGACTGCATGTCACACAGTAGTAATGCACGTTGTTGATGGTGTCCAACAACAAGCTGGAGCGACATGTTCAACCACAACTGGAGCCTCATCTGAGTCTGAAGATTCATCATCACTAGCACAGGGAAAAGTTATAAACGTCCAGCCTGGATTTTTAGCAAATGCAGCAAATCGCGTAAAAACCATCCTGGGATTGAGCGTCCAGGGTGGAAATAGATATGGTTCTACCCTGGTTCTTTCGAACAAAAACCATGTTGAGGTAACAATTATAACATGGGTTTTGTTCGACAAAACCAGCCCGCAGGGTAGAACAACATGCATGGATTTTATACTATTCCCACCCTGAACGTTCAATTCCAGGATGGTTTTTACGCTATTTGGATGTATTTTTGTTTAAAACCAGCCTAAAAAATCCAGGCTGGACGTTTATAACTTTTTCATCAGCTTCGCTATCGTCCTCGCGAGTGAGGCTGCGCGCGTTCCATGCACTTTCACACAGTGGCTTGTCCCATCTTACTACCCACTTTGTAGCGGGGCCTGCTCCTTCCTTCCGCACTATTTCACTGCGCATTTCAACCTTTGAAGCCTGTTTGCCAAACTCCTGTCTTGCACCGAGTATTTTCGTTGCTTTTGCCTTCACCCGAACACTGATGCTCAAACCCTTCGTCATCGAGAATAGCGTAATAACAGCGACAAACGGCAACGAACCCAACGTCGAAAATCCAAAATGAGGTCAGGCGGACAAAGAGCCGAGTTGTGTTTATCACGTGCCAGCTAATCGATCTATTACTTATTGTCGAACGAAAGTTACAAGCTATCAAACGTGCGTTACCCCTGAGGAACGAACGTTCCCCAGGGGTAACGCGTGATCATGTAAAGATTAAGGATAAAAAAATGTGGTTTCAATTTTGGTTTACCCTGTGTACAGTACCGGCTCGCACATCAGGAAATTAACACCTTCGCACATCAGGAAAATTAAGTACATTCACCTGCTTTAAAGTAAGCTGTTGGTGTACACAGCACAGCCCCCAGTGCCGCCCTCGAATTACATTCACAGTTTTTGTCAGAAATTGATCTCTAACCACCAACGCTGCACTAAAATTCAATTTTAGGTATCGTTTCGAAATCCGCCCCTTTTCTAAAATTTCATTTCTTTCTCTGAGCCCTGCCTACCTGTACTTCTTACCTTCATTACATGTGTAATAAGAGCTTCAACCTTCCTTTCTTACCTTGGTGGGGGGAGGGACACAACCCCAATAAAGGAAACTGTACACTGTTCCTTCAATCTTACCTGCACGTGTTCACTTTCTTGATGACACACCTGTGCATAGCTCCACATGTACAGGTACATGCATTTAACACACCATTTTCTGCTGGGTAAGGATGAAAAGCACGACACAATAAAAAGGCACTGTGTATGGAGTGATGGTCTTCTTTATGCTCACACCATCAAGCATTTGCAACATGTCGATGGGTATGGTGATTTGGTATGACAAGTGTGTATGGTACCATAGCTGCAGCATTACATGCCAAAAACGGGCCACCAGAAAAAAATGCTTTTTATTTAGGACAGCTTTGCCAACCATTCATACGGAGAACACAGATCAATTGCGTTCAGGTCTCTGGCTCATTGAGGCAGATGGACGTTGCGGACAAATGCCTGTGGAGTACGATCAGGTTAGGCTGGCTGCCACGGGGATCTAAGCAGTACATGTAATGCTGCTTGTTTTGCATGTGTAGGAACCATACACACTTGTGCATAGATCTACATGTACATCAAATAACAGTACAGTACATATACATGTACACACACATTCAGCACAGTGTGTGGATACTCATGCATCTGCAACATGTTGATGGATATGGTGATTTGGTATGACAAGTGTGTATGGTACCATAGCTGCAGCATTACATGCCAAAAACGGGCCACCAGAAAAAAATGCTTTTTATTTAGGACAGCTTTGCCAACCATTCATACGGAGAACACAGATCAATTGCGTTCAGGTCTCTGGCTCATTGAGGCAGATGGACGTTGCGGACAAATGCCTGTGGAGTACGATCAGGTTAGGCTGGCTGCCACAGGGATCTAAGCTACATGTAATGCTGCTTCTTTGCATGTGTAGGAACCATACACACTTGTGCATATGCATCTGAACATGTACACGACACCTAATCTAAAACAGTACAGTACATGTACATGCAGTTAGCCATGTGCAGATAAGTATATTGTATGCATGATAGACATCTGGCTGCCCTTAACCCCCTTTGTGGAGTGGAGAACCCCACCAGTTTAGCTTCAGGTGTTGGTTGTTACCTCTCCTTGATTCCACTGCATGTGCCACACTGTACACCTGTAATACAATTATTTATATATTAGCACTTGACAGTTGTCTTTGCAAAAATCCGCACCTTACAAACACCCATGCAGCGAATGCAGAAAGCAACCATCTCCACCAACTTGCTAAAGTACTGTCTGCCAGGTGGTAAATGAGCAAACTGCACACCGCGTGTAGGCAAAGCCACGGCAACGTTGTTGTGCGTGTTTAAATCTTCACTTCAACTAAATACAATCAGCATGACAACAGTTCGCGTGCGCTGTGGCTGGATCCCTGTGGCTAGCTCACGAAGCTACAACTGTGGTCACGTTTAAGACGCCATATACTAGTATAGCCACCACGTGCACTATTATACATTTATTCACTTGCCTCATAGTTTCACACATATGATTCCAAAGTTCAGCAACTGTAGGCAGTGCAGTGTGTACATGTAGCGGCCGCATGCAGTAAACATAATAATAAAAAGGTGCTCATTCATTAGAATATCGTGGTCCGAGTCCCGATTTCTAGTGAATGAGCACCTTTATATGCCTGCGAAATTACAGCGGCAGAAACTACAGTCATAGGCCTACTCTGTCTACAGTCGTTGAACTTTGGAATCATATGTGTGAAACGATGAGGCAAGTGAATACCGGTAAATGTATAATAGTGCACGTGGTGGCTATACTAGTATATGGCGTCTTAAACATGACCACAGTTGTAGCTTCGTGAGCTAGCCACAGGGATCCAGCCACAGCGCACGCGAACTGTTGTCATGCTGATTGTATTTAGTTGAAGTGAAGATTTAAACACGCACAACAACGTTGCCGTGGCTTTGCCTACACGCGGTGTGCAGTTTGCTCATTTACCACCTGGCAGACAGTACTTTAGCAAGTTGGTGGAGATGGTTGCTTTCTGCATTCGCTGCATGGGTGTTTGTAAGGTGCGGATTTTTGCAAAGACAACTGTCAAGTGCTAATATATAAATAATTGTATTACAGGTGTACAGTGTGGCACATGCAGTGGAATCAAGGAGAGGTAACAACCAACACCTGAAGCTAAACTGGTGGGGTTCTCCACTCCACAAAGGGGGTTAAGGGCAGCCAGATGTCTATCATGCATACAATATACTTATCTGCACATGGCTAACTGCATGTACATGTACTGTACTGTTTTAGATTAGGTGTCGTGTACATGTATGGTTCCTACACATACAAAGAAGCAGCATTACATGTAGCTTAGATCCCCGTGGCAGCCAGCCTAACCTGATCGTACTCCACAGACATTTGTCCGCAACGTCCATCTGCCTCAATGAGCCAGAGACCTGAACGCAATTGATCTGTGTTCTCCGTATGAATGGTTGGCAAAGCTGTCCTAAATAAAAAGCATTTTTTTCTGGTGGCCCGTTTTTGGCATGTAATGCTGCAGTTATGGTACCATACACACTTGTCATACCAAATCACCATATCCATCAACATGTTGTAGATGCATGAGCATCCACACACTGTGCTGAATGTGTGTGTACATGTGTATGTACTGTACTGTTATTTGATGTACATGTAGATCTATGCACAAGTGTGTATGGTTCCTACACATGCAAAACAAGCAGCATTACATGTACTGCTTAGATCCCCGTGGCAGCCAGCCTAACCTGATCATACTCCACAGGCATTTGTCCGCAACGTCCATCTGCCTCAATGAGCCAGAGACCTGAACGCAATTGATCTGTGTTCTCCGTATGAATGGTTGGCAAAGCTGTCCTAAATAAAAAGCATTTTTTCTGGTGGCCCGTTTTTGGCATGTAATGCTGCAGCTATGGTACCATACACACTTGTCATACCAAATCACCATACCCATCGACATGTTGCAAATGCTTGATGGTGTGAGCATAAAGAAGACCATCACTCCATACACAGTGCCTTTTTATTGTGTCGTGCTTTTCATCCTTACCCAGCAAAAAATGGTGTGTTAAATGCATGTACCTGTACATGTGGAGCTATGCACAGGTGTGTCATCAAGAAAGTGAACACGTGCAGGTAAGATTGAAGGAACAGTGTACAGTTTCCTTTATTGGGGTTGTGTCCCTCCCCCCACCAAGGTAAGAAAGGAAGGTTGAAGCTCTTATTACACATGTAATGAAGGTAAGAAGTACAGGTAGGCAGGGCTCAGAGAAAGAAATGAAATTTTAGAAAAGGGGCGGATTTCGAAACGATACCTAAAATTGAATTTTAGTGCAGCGTTGGTGGTTAGAGATCAATTTCTGACAAAAACTGTGAATGTAATTCGAGGGCGGCACTGGGGGCTGTGCTGTGTACACCAACAGCTTACTTTAAAGCAGGTGAATGTACTTAATTTTCCTGATGTGCGAAGGTGTTAATTTCCTGATGTGCGAGCCAGTACTGTAGTTGACTTGAAACCACATTTTGGTTTGACATACCAACTAATTTATTTGCAGTCTAACTCCAATGGCTTCCCCCACCTTACAGTACCTCAGTTACCTCATACCTATAGGTATGAGGTAACTGAGGTAAGGTGGGGGCCGGGGAAGGTATGAGGTAATCAGGGCATTCACAGGAAATGAACCACTAAGAGAAGCCAGTTTATGATTTTGTCATTGCTGATGATTTTAAGGCCAGAATTCAAATAGAATGGTCAGTAAAACATTTGAATATCTGTATTGCTGAGGCTGTTGATATTCTTTTAAAAGTATTGGAGCAGTGGAGCAAGTCAAATAAAGACCATAATATCCTTGGGAATACTTATGTATTTATTTTTTCTAATGTTAGTTGAGTTTATGCAACAAGAAGACAGAAGTTCACTAGGTATGTGTATTTTACTATTAACTGCACTTTTTTCTTCAGTGCTCCATGTCTAGATGCCGACCCAGCCTAATATTCAAACATGCAGCCCCATTAATCTATACACCGGCTTTAGCCAGGTCATCCGAGCCAGTTCTGCATCTTTGATATACTGGAGCTTGAATTGATGGTGTAAGCGTAACTGATGCATGAAAAGTGCATGAGCTCACTGGCAAGAGCTTGAGACATGATATGATAGTTAATGCTGCTCATATATGAGCAATTCAAGTTCTGATCTTCTAACCATTGCATATGACACAAGCTAGTGTGTGTCATGGTGACGATGAAAAACTTATTTATAGTATACACAGTACTAGATATCCCGTCAGTTCACTGTATACATACATGTTGTTGCAGAACAAGACAAAGGGGAAATATGTGATCAGATGCTCTAATTGTCAGGATGAACTGATCTGATCGTTTAATATTTTTAAAATGTATTCGTGGTTTTGCAACACGGTATAAATGTGCATGCAATTATAAAATACTTTTGTGCATGATGTTATTCAAATATTCATGTCTTATTTTATGCGCATTTGTATAGTATTAATAAGTACATGCAAGTTTCCGATACTGATGTGTATGTAGTACTATCTACTCACTTCAAGGCACCATGGCCCAGCTAGTTAACAAATATTCATTTGGGCTATCGAACCGTGCAGATACTTGTTGATCTATACGAACTTGTGTTTAAGCACCCGTTCGGCACAGTCTTAAATTGATGGCATAAACTTCGCGAAACACGGACTAAAGAGCATAGAGCTTGAATACTATTAATATGTTTTTCGAGGGAATGCAATAAGGTGCGGGCATATCGTGGCAGCACAGGCTGACGGAGGTAAACGGAGGAGGGTCCGGAGCTTCCAAATCTGAAATCTTCCCCCACCGCTAGATCCGCTACCGGTATATAAACACGTTTCTCTCCATGGCGCAACATGTAAACTAAATAACATCATGATCATGTTGTAACTTTATTTAGCCCGAGGGGGTGCCCTTTGAAATGCAAATTAATACAACGGGGGCCAAATACGAATAGGGGCGGGGGGTGCCCCTTGAGTTTGACCAAATACGACGTACTCTTAGAACACTTAATTATTACATGGACTGGAAACCGCCGCGTAACGTTATTAATATTACAAATTGTCGCCATATCCTCTTGTGCCTCGTTTCCAACCTTTTTCAGAGAATCAGTGAACAAAGGCTTTTGTCAAGCTGTCTTAGCCTTGGAGCAACTTGTAAGTTACAGAAAGCTGTTCTGCTGTTGAGGTAAACCCGTTAATCCCTGCCCTTAAATTGCATTACTTCGGCGAGGTCAGATTACGTTAACGTACGGGTATAGCTTCTATGTTGCATGTTTGCCTTGCTACGCTACTTTGGTTAGGCTCCTGGACACACCGATGAGTAGACATTTGTTTTGATTTACTTTTGAAAGGTGTTCACAGCGCTTCATGATATGATGCAACTCACATGGTATAGTTTGTATTGGAAGAGATGTTTCGTACAGAAAGGGCAAACGATTTTAATCTACCGATGCGCAAGTTCTGTTTGTCAGGCCTCTGCAAATATGGTATGAGTTATGGCTTTACTGAACGTTTCACAGTATACCAGGATGGTTTAGTTTAACTAGAGCTTATGATTATTAATTATTGGTTCATTGCATTGCTCATTTTGAATTAGCGATGCCAAAAACGCAGAAAGGAAGGTCTACATGTATAGACCTTATTCGACCGCAAATATGAATATATTATTGTGTGACATGCATGTGACATATTAATTGGAAAGGCGTCGCCGTTAATGAGATACACGAATATGGTTGAAAACCGTTGAACTGTCGGATTCGTTTAAGCAGCTTGATACGGTGCTATAAAGAGAAGCTTGGTATGCTATGGGTAACCACAGACCCATACAGTACTTCAAGAGACGTTTGGCCGGCCCACTAAGTGTTTTCTTCGAGGCATATCACAAGGGCTATGTAAATCATGACAGCTCAAACTCCGCAATTGAAGCGCAGAATCTCAACAAACCTACACCTTGTTAACATGCTTTATATCTCAATACACCCACCAGACACCACTACACCTGGATTCTGCTTGGCGCTACCGTTTCTTGTTCTATCTTTACACAAAATGGCTCACAGTAGAAGCCATTAAATTACCTTGTCTTGATTATGCTATAAATGACAATAAACAAGGTGAAGTCAAATCAGTCCTATTACACCCATGGTATGATAGAGAGCTTACTTATGTCGCTGTTGTTCCTTTTTACCCTTTTCACGGAGGGCCAGAGGGAGTTTTCAATACAGGGACGGCAAACTATAACCTCGTACCACGCGGATCACCAAATCGATAGAAAAAAAAACGGAACCAACCTTGTATGAAAGTTATAGGCCTTGAAAAGGATCGCTGATAGTTCCTGAACTCACTTGCCTTTAGAGAACTTCGTGTCGCGTGATGTAATTGAACCAATATTGGATGTGTCGCGTGAGTAATTGAACCAATATTGGGACGAGCGTGTGACATTTATATATTCATATTGCGTCTAAACATAACACACAACGTCACAGCACCCCAGTCAAGTCCCAGTCTTCTGATGCACTAACAACAGTCACATCATCGTGTACATGTACTAACTCATTAATAATTCAGAATGGCGACATGCGGTTTCCAGTCCATGTCATAACTAAATGTCCACTCGTACACGCTGCAACCTAAAACAGTTTACTTAGTAAACCGCAATGTTTACGTGTAAATGTAAGTACATGTAATGTACATATATGTATACTAAGTAATGTTTTGATGCGGCAAAATGCCCGAGCCCTCCTGGCTCGATTGGCATCATTTTCGTATTTAAGGAATTTAATGCTAAAATACTAAGTAATACCGTGTACATGTACACGACTTAATTTATTTGCTATTGTCTTGGCGAACCCCTGGGGCGGAGCCTCAGACCGGAAGTTTACAGCGCTCCCAGTCTCAATTATTCATATATATCTCACCCAATAAATTCTTACGTCCGCCCATAGATATTAGAATACATGTAATGATATGGTCTGCTCTTGATTTATTTGTGATATCGCGGTTCGTTCACATCCTACAGCTATGAGTTACGATCGTGTGTTCCATGGGGGGACCATCATCACCCTCGATGACTCCAACCCTACAGCTGAAGCTCTTGCTGTGAAAGATGGACTGATTGCTGCTGTAGGAGATTACAAAGATATCCAGCCGAACATCGGGAAAGATACAGTAGTTGTCGATCTTAAAAACCAAACCATACTCCCCGGCTTTATAGAAGCGCATAGCCATACCATATACGCAGCTCTATACAACTCCGCATACTCTGATGTCGGTGGCTATAATTATAACACGTACGGTGCCATTCGGGACAAGATGAAAGAGGTCATCGCCAACGCCGGCAAAGGCGGATGGTGCGTGTTCACAGGGTGGGATATAGAACTTGTTGCTGACCTACCACAGCTGTCGGCCAACTATCTCGATACAAACTTTTCAGCGGAAGTAAACATTCTGGTGATCACTCAGAACGGACATTCGGCTTACGCAAACAGCGCGGCCCTTTCCTCGTCCAACATCACCAAGGACACCCCAAACCCATCAGGTGGTACGTATGTGAGGGACAAAAACGGAGATGTCACGGGTCAGCTGTTGGAAGAGCCAGCTATACACGAAGCGCTACAGCATGCCCCATTGCCTACAGTTGAGAAGTTTCTGGAGGCAATCAGGAGTACACTAAAAGAGTACGCAAGAGCTGGGCTGACAACCACTACAGAACTCGATCTATCTTTTTCAATAGGAGAGCATGCATGCGGGTCTTCGGGACGCCAATATGTAGATTCCATCTTGCAAGGGCTACAAAGCGATGTTTCACATCTCCCTGTACGTCTGGCTTATTATACAGTTTGGACAAAAGAAGATGAAATAAAGAATCCAACAAGGCTCAAGGGAAATAAACAGTTGTGGCATGCAGGGGTTAAATTATTTGCAGACGGGTCACCTCATTCTGGTACAGCTGCACTGAAGAGGCCATATCTTTACAGTGACCTCACCCAGAAACTTTGTTTTCCTCCACCTCCAAATTATGGAACGCTGAATTGGACCTCCGATCAGCTGCTGAAACAAGTCAAGCCATATCACAATGCTGGGTGGCAAGTGGCAATCCATGCACAAGGGGACAGGGCAATTGACCAGGTCCTCAGTGTGTATGAAGCCTTAGGAGGTAGGAACAGGCGTCACAGGATAGAACATATGGGATTTGCAACAGAAGCTCAGCTTGCAAAGTGTGCCCACTTGGACGTTGCCCCTTCCATGTTTGTGAGCCAACTCTACTTTTATGGAAAGTCATTCAGTGAAGAACTTCTTGGCAAAGACTGCACAGACAATTGGGCACCTGTTGATTTTGCCTTTAAATATGGCTGCAAAGTTTCTTTACATCAAGATACTCCGGCTTTTCCAGGACCACCACAACCATTAGCCAGTATCAAAACGGCTGTCACACGCACACACAGAGATGATGGTACCACAGTTTACGGACCTAGTCACCGTATTTCCATCCACCAAGCAATTCAGGCTTACACTACTGGGCCAGCTTGGCAGCTGTTCCGTGAGAATGATCTTGGAAGGTTGAAAGTGGGCTTCCGAGCAGATTTGGTTGTTCTATCTGCAAATCCTTACCTTGTTGACCCAATGAAACTGGATGACCCAACTACAATCCATGTTGTGGAAACCTACACTAATGGCCATTGCAACCACATATGGATGTAGAACTTGATCTGCTGAACATTTTTAAATATTTTTATACAGTTGAATTACATAACCAATTTGAAGTATCCAGTTACTTTATTAAATGGCTCAATTTGAATTGTTAAATCAATGTAGAATTTGTGGCTGGCAGCGCATGCGATTGTGTGCATTGAGTAAAAAGTACAAAAACACTTGAATGGATTTACACCAATATATTATAGGCCTACATTTATAGCAAGTTTGAAGAAAGGTAAAGCTTCCCTTCAATAAATGCCTAAAAACCATTTGACTTAAATGTGGCCACAAGAAAATATTGTATGGCAGGAAGGGACTTTAGAGTTTAAACAAGACAAGCTGAGAAGAAGAGCAAATTAATTAAATGTAGTTGGTATTATAATTCAACACTACATGATCACAAATTGGTATAATGTTTCAAAGGTGCATGGTCATATCCCTTCGGCCAGTAACTGTAAACACTACTTATTTGATGCAAATATAGGAATCAAATGGTTCAAAAATAAGATGGCTATATAGTTTGGACGCCTCAGGATGGAAAGCAAGTGCCTGTAGGTTTGAATCAGACTGGTTCTTTTCCCAATCCTAAATGACTGGTTCAAAATTCTAGCAGTTTGAAGAGTAAACCAACAGATCAACTTGCTGGCAACAATGGTGAGCTATTGATAAAATATGAATATATATATATGAAGAGATCGGCCTTGTAAAGCGCTCAGGCTTTAGCTTTGTTCTCGTCTTGCAGCAGCGACGGAACCATGGCCGCCGGAACCGCCATGGCGGCTCCACTCTTTGTACCGTGTATTAGTTATTCAATCATGAACTTATCAATTATTCATATCAGTTAAATCGCTAGTGAGCAGCAGGTATAAACGCCTGAGTGATAGCTTACAGTTGCTACTTTACATGCTGCTCTCTCCACGTGATTTGTGTAATGGCTTCAAGTTCAGTGTTGTGTTTCAAAAGAAAATGGCTTCAAGTTCAGTGCATGTTGTGTTTCAAAAGAAAATGGCTTCAAGTTCAGTATTGTGTTTAATAAGAAAATGGCTTCAAGTTCAGTGTTGTGTTTCATAAGAAAATGGCTTTATGTTCAGTGTTGTGTTTTATGAGAAAATGGCTTCAAGTTCAGTGTTGTGTTTCATAAGAAAATGGCTTCAAGTTCAGTGTTGTGTTTCATGGCGATGCAACAATTGTGGAATCAAAAAATGGATTCGACGCGTTTTTTTTGCTGTGTCGCGAAAGGAATGTTCTGATCCACTGGCAAATACTGAAGGATAGTAGTTTTTGAAAAAAAACACAACTGATACGTTCAAGATAGCATTTGTTATGCCAATTATTAATACAATGAAGTTACATGATCATGTGATGTAATAGTGAAAGTGAGCATGCATGCGGTACCAATAAATGATGCGGGCGGAAAATGAAAAGCAAGGAATCTTATTTGAGTGGCCTTATTAGGTTTCTTTGTCAGTAGTGTATTTAAATTAATCGTTCGAGCAATTCTCTCATTTCTTACCAACAGAGAATGCTGAAGGAATTGGCTCTTCTTGTGTCCCTGCTGACCGTGTTTGCTGATGCTCGTCCCAGGCACATTAAGGTTTGCGACTGCCACAGAGAAACTATGGTAAGATTTCCACCTAACTCACAGCTTGAGGATGATCTCATTGAGATGAGCAATGAAGTCGTGGAAAACAGCGACTTGTTAACTAACCGCGACGACATCTTACGGGGTAAGGCTGCGCCGTTGAGAGAGTAGGCGTATTCAGTTATAACTTAATATTACGCAGAAATGAACAGAAATTATGGAAGTTTGAGGACGGAAGAGGTGAATGTCTGTTAATAACATGGTCTTACCAATTAAATCCCACCTAATCCTTATCACCATGGATGCTATTAAAACAATGCAACCTGTAAGTCTCAAAGTGTTGCATTTCAATTCAAACATGCCTACTTATTCTTCATCACCATGGATACTAACGTGAACAATACAGAAGGTAAGTCTTATTCCTATTCCATGCACCATAACATGCCTACGTATTCCTTTTCACCTTGATGAACAATGCAGCTTGTAAGTAGAAATGATGTTGCATTTCCTATTTCCACCTTCTTATGCCTACTTATTTCTTGTCACCATGGATACTACGATGAACAATGCAGTGTGTAAGTAGAAATGATGCTGCGTTTTTTTAACATGCATACTTATCCCTTGTCATCATTGAAACTATAATGAACAATGCAGCCTGTAAGTAGAAATGATATTGTATTTCCTACTCCACCTTCACATGCCTACTTATTCCTTATCACTGTGGATACTATGATGAACAATGCAGCGTGTAAGGAAAATTGTTTGTTAGCATACCTACTTATCTGTTGTCACTATGGAAACTATATAATGAACAATGCGGCAGACTGTAAGTATAAATGATGTTGCACTTCATATTCCACTTTCACATGTCTACTTATTCCTTGCGGTCACCATGGATACTATGATGAACAATGCAGTTTGTAAGTAGAACAGATGTTGCAATTCCTATTCCATTTTCACATGCCTACTTATTCCTTGCGGTCACCATGGATACTATGATGAACAATGCAGTTTGTAAGTAGAAATGATGTTTCATTTCCTATTCCACTTTCACATGCCTATGTATTCCTTGTCACTATGGATACTATGATAAACAATGCAGTGTGTAAGTACAAATGATCTTGCATTCCCTATTCCACATTCACATGCTATTTATTCCTTGCAACCATGGAACTATAATGAAAAATGCAGGGAGTAAGTAGAAATGATGTTGTATTTTGTATTCCACCCTCACATGCCTACTTACTACTTGTCACATGAATACTATGATGAACAATGCAGTACGTAAGTAGAAATCATCTTGGATTTCCTATATTCCATCTTCACATGTTTACTTATCCCTTGTCACCATGAATGCTATGATGAATAATGCAGGTTGTAAGTAGAAGTGATATTGCATTTCCTATTGCACCTTAACATGCCTACTTATTCCTTTTCACCTTGGAAACTATGATGAATATTGCAGTTAGTAAGTAGAAATTATCTTGGATTTCCTATATTCCATCTTCACATGTTTACTTATCCCTTGTCACCATGAATGCTATGATAAATAATGCAGGATGTGAGTAGAAGTGATGTTGTATTTCCTATTTAGCTTTCACATACCTTCATATTCCTTGTCACCATGGATACTATGTTGAAAATTATAGTGTGTAAGTACATGTAGAAATGATTTTGCATTTCCTATCCCACGCACCTTCACATGCCTAATTATTCCTTGTCACAATGGAACAATGCAGCCTGTAAGTAGAAATGATGTTGTACTTCCTATTTCACTTTCACATGCCTACTTATTCTTTGTCACAATGGTAACTATGATGAAAAATGCAGGGAGTAAGTAGAAATGATCTTGCATTTCCTATTCCGTCTTCACATGTCTACTTATTCCTTGTCATCATGGATACTGTGATGAAAAATGCAGGTAGTAAGTAGAAATGATCTTGAATTTCCCATTCCATCTTCACATGACTACTTTTTCCGTTGTCACTACGAATACTATGATGAACAAATGCAGCAAGTAAGTTGAAATGATGTTGCATTTTCCATTTCACTTCCACAGGCCTATTAATTCCTTGTCACCATGGATACTATGATGAACAATGCAGAACGTAAGTAGAAATGATGTTGTATTTCCTATTTCACTTTCACACGCCTATTTATTCTTTGTCACAATGGTAACTATGATGAACAATGCAGGGAGTAAGTAGAAATGATCTTGAATTTCCTATTCCATCTTCACATGCCTACTTATTCCTTTGTCACCATGGGATACTATCTATGATAAACAATGCAGTGTGTAAGTAGAAATGATGTTACATTTTCTATTCTGCCTTCAAATGCCTCCTGATTTCTTGTCACAATGGTAACTATGATGAACAATGCAGGGAGTAAGTAAAAATGATCTTGCAATTCCCATTTCACTTCACATGTTTACTTATTCTATGTCACCATGGATACTATGATAAACAATGCAGTTCGTAAGTAGAAAGGATGTTGGATTTCCTATTACACTTTCATGTGCCTACTTATTCCTTGTCACCATGGATACTATGATGAACAATGCAGAAAGTAAGAAGAAAAGATTTTGCCTTTCTTATTCCATGCATCTTCACATGCATGCCTACTTATTCCTTGTCACCATCGATTTTATTAAAAATGCAGTGCGTAAGTAGAAATGTTGCATTTCAAATATTACTTTTTAACATGCCTACTTATTCCTTGTCAACATGGAAACCATTATGAATACTACAGTACGTAAGTAGAAATGAGTTGGATTTCCTATAGGACCTTCACATACCAACTTATCCTTGTCACTATGGATACTATGATGAACAATGCAGTGTGTAAGTGGAAATGATGTTGGATTTTCCATTCCACCTTCACATGCCTACTTATACCTTGTCACCCTGGATACTATATGAACAATGCAGGATGTAAGTAGAAAAGATGTATTCCACCTTCACATGCCTACTTATTCCTTGTCACCCTGGATACTATGATGAACAATGTAGGGTGTAAGTAGAAAAGATGTTGCACTTAATATCCACCATCACGTGCCTACTTATTCCTTGTCACCGTGAATACTATGATGAACAATGCAGCTTGTAAGTAGAATATATTGAGAAATACCTGTACATTTTGTGGTCATCTGCAAATAAATATTCAAATTTGATATTTTGTAGTTTATAATAAAATGTACATATTTTGTCATTATGATATCACTTTTTTCATGTATATATATTTTTTTGAACGATGCAAATGCCTATAGCAGGTCTCCAAAGTTGCATATTTGCATATTTAAAAAGGTACAGGATCTTTTACTTTCTCGATTTTTCAGCTCTCAGTTCTACATAGAAATTCAAGATATTATAATTCACATACGAAACACCAGAACTTGAATATTGCTAACTAACTAAATGAACTAATGCTTCAAATATCCATAAGGTATGTTTATCTGCCTTAGCTAATATAGATATTGCAAAAGAAACACTAGGTTTGTATTGAGATTTTGGCTCCAGTAGTCAAAACAGTTATTTTCATAGACATGTACAGAGATTTGTGTACATGTCTATAAAAATAACTGTTTTGACTACTGGAACTGAAACTTTCAATATAAACCTAGTGTTTCTTTTGCAAAACCTATATTAACTGAAGTAGCTAAACATACCTTATGGGCATTGAAGCTATTTTGTTAGAAATATTCAAGTTTTGGTGTTTCCTATATTACATCATCACAAATTAATCTTGAATTTCTGTCCAGAACAAAGAACTAAAACAAAATCCTGTACCATTTTTAAGTAGCTGAATACAAAATGCAACTATGTACAACTTTGGTGACTGCTCATTTCTGAATATGAATGATGTTGCATTTCCATTCCACATTCACATGATATGTCTACTTATCCCTTATCATTATGGAAACTATGCAGCCTGTAAGTAGAAATGATGTTGCATTTTGTATTCATACTTATTTCTTATCACTATTGATACTATGATGAACAATGCAGTACGTAAGTAGAAACGATATTGCATTTCCCGCGATTCCATCTCCATGTGCCTACTTATTCCTTGCCACGATGGAAACTATGATGAACAATGCAGCCAGTAAGTTGAACCATTTCGTATTCCTACTTATTCCTTGTCACCATGGATGCTATGATGAACAATGCAAAATTATTTTGCATTTCCTATTTCACATTCACATGCCTACTACATTTTGCCATGACAACCAAAGTAATTGTGAGTTAACGTGAACACAATTGTGTTATGTAATGATCATATTTATTCCTAATAGGTACTGTACACCTTAATGGAACATTGGCTAGTTGCAGCTGTCGCTAGATATGTATTGACTGTAGGTGTAGGGGATTAGAAGCTGTTTAATACACGCAAATTAATTGCAGTATGAATGAATACGATTTTGTATTAATAAATCAGCTTTCATCGAATAGTGGCTAGGTTGCATTGGCACGCACCTTGCGATGGATCTGGTGCACTTAATTGCGCCGTAACCTATTTGCATGATGTGCCATCTTCGAGTGTGCTTACAAGCTAAGCTATGACATGTGTGCCGTGTCTACAACCTACAATCATGTAGCCGTGTCATGCACGTACATGCCTGCCCGAGTTACTTCAATTTCCTACTAAACCTATGTCATGCCCTACAACATAGAAGCATGCCTGCCGTGTTAACCTGTGCCTACATGCTCTGACATGACGTTTGTTATTTAGAGGTAATGTAAGATCGGGGTCTTACCACCTTGTCCTCCTCCCTTCTTGGACCATTACACCATTCCCCCTCCCCTTCCACACAGCATACACCTCCTCCTCCTTCAGTAATTGCTTACTGAGTTTTAAATTTGTAAACTGCACTGGTTATATGGCAGGAGCGGAGAGGGTGTGAGAATCATGAATAACAAGTGATCTCATTTCAAAACTGTCTAGTTGCAATCTCTCATATCATGAAGAAAAAAAACTCATGGAACAAACCCGTTTGTAAGAGGATTATTACCTTTTCCCTTTTTATTAGACCCTTGTTTCCTTCCTTTTTAAATCCTATATACCACTCGTATAGAGAATGTTTTTAATTTACTTGTCAAACAATAATTTCATCTTATTCTGGTTTGTTCCTGAATAGACTACCCAGCCTCCCTAGAGGGTTCTCAGAAATGGTACGTGACCATGGTAACCATAATAGCCGCCATCTTGACAGAGTAGCTTAAATGGCAATTAATTATATGTCCGCGTTTGATTCAGTGTATTTCAAGTCCTTGGAGAAGAAAATTGAAGTACGCTTTCTGGCATATATTTTGTAGATCCATATTCTGATATACTGCTGGCTGTGAGCTACCCAGATACTAGTATCGTCATGTACTTACAAGTGCACACATGTCAGAAGACATGAAGTGCCACAAGAGCATGCAAGCATATAATCAGGTTGTGGAAGGCTGGGTGTGAGGTAAGGAAAGATGGTGGAAGGGGAGCGGAGTTTAGAGGTGCTATACTTCCTCACCTCCCTCCCTCACACCCTTCCCTCAAACACCTTCCCATCTCTATCCTCTCCTCTCATTTCTCTGTCACCTCTCCATAATCCAGGTGTGTGTGCTGTTCTTGGCTCTGGGGAATGTGATGAACAGTGGTAGCAAAGTCGGAGGGTGTGCCAAAGGCTTGACATAGACCTCCTGGTGAAAGTGAAGGATGTGAAGACTCAAAGAACATCCTACACTACATAGTGGAGTACTACATTGGACATGCGGATAAGGTAAGGGAGAATAGGAGGGGAGGGAGGAGGAAGAGAGGGGAATAAGGGGAGTGAGGACCAATTGTGAAGATATTTTTACCATTGTCTCTTTCCTCTGATGTTAGTTTGTGATCCTCTCCCTGATGTAGCTCATCTGCTGGCAGCCTCTCACATCCTGTTTGAACAGGTCATGGCTGACCTCACCCAGTTGGAAGGTGTGGTAGGTGTAGGGTGGGTGTGGTAGGGGAGGGGTGGGTTGTGGTAGGGGTAGGGTGGGTGTGGTAGGGGTAGGGTGGGTGTGTTAGGGGAGGGGTGGGTGTGGTAGGGGTAGGGTGGGTGTGGTAGGGGAGGGGTGGGTTGTGGTAGGTGTAGGGTGGGTGTGGTAGGGAGGGGTGGGTGTGTGGTAGGTGTGGGTGTGGTGGATGTGGTAGGCCCAGTGGGTGTGGTAGGTGAGGAGTGGTAACACAACCTGCAAATATGCTGGTCAAACATATTTGGTCTGGGGACTGCACATCCAGTTACGTTGGAATTGGTGTGCTGGCTAGCAGTTGTACTCAACAGGGGTGGATTACATGGCAGAGGAGTGGGTGTAGTGGGCATGGTGGGGGGTGGGGTTTATTTATTCACAACAATTAATGTGGATTGTGGAATTGTCTTTTATGGATAGAAGGGCCTAGAAAGATGGACCAGTTCATAGACACAGGTAATCCCTCAGCCATAGTATTAATTCCATATAAGGACATACGGCCTTGTTCTGGACCATAGCGAGGTGGGTGTTGTTAGGAAATGGACATTTTGTACTGCTGGATCTGTGTATACATGACAAGAAGTGATGCACTGTGATCGATTACCTAGGTACTTGACCTTGTGACAAGCGTTCATACTATGCACATGTGGCTGATGAGCTGGCCCCGTTAGGATTACCACCACAAGGGAAGGTGGCAGTGTATTGTAGTGTCATAGATCTATTGCACCTATAATTTTCCTTTTGGCTATTAATATTCATTATTTATTAACACAACATTGGTTGCTGTATTCAGCCCAACGGAGTATGCATAAAGCAGATGGAGACATGAAACATTGCACTGCTCAATTTGGTCACCTGGTGGACTACTAAAGCAAAGCATCCTGCTGGACAGAGCTGTATCACCATGGAACACTTCTTTGCATTGCGGTTTCCATTTGTGCAGGACTTTAGGCAGTACTGGGAGAGAGTCATGGTGATTAGGTTGTGTGTGTGTGTGTGTGTGTGTGTGTGTGTGTGTGTGTGTGTGTGTGTGTGTGTGTGTGTGTGTGTGTGTGTGTGTGTGTGTGTGTGTGTGTGTGTGTGTGTGTGTGTGTGTGTGTGTGTGTGTGTGTGTGTGTGTGTGTGTGTGTGTGTGTGTGTGTGTGTGTGTGTGCGTGTGTGGGATGTGCTTAATGTGCACATTGGAACACATGTGAATATATGAATTTTAGTAATAGCTTCTTCTCATCTTTTCAGAACATAAGCACTCTAAGTAAAGAATGCTGTCACAGTCCTTGTGAAACCACTGTGTAAGGATGGATTGGTAAGTCCACTATCAGTTACCTCATCACAACTAGGTGGATGTCCTTATTGTCATTGTCTAATGTCTGCAGAAGGCAAACCTGAAGGCACACTACACCATTGAACTAGTCAAGTCCTGTGTTAGTGCTACTTAACCCTGTAGCTGCTGTCAACTGTTGGCCAGCCACAGGAAACCATAACAGACATATGACTCACAGAAATTAATTTATTCATTTTTCAGTTTCACCTCAGTGCTCTTATGTTATCTACTTTGTGCTGCTCGTGACAACACTTGAGTTACATGTGGCAATACATGTTGGTGACATCAGCTCATCAGAAGAGGTTCTAAAGTTCCACAATGTTGCATTAGAATGCCATGTATTGTAAATGTTATACATAGCCAAGTGTTTATATTTACGTACTGAGGACTCACATGCATCCAGTGTGTGAGTTAATATTGTGACTTTTAATCGACACAATCTGATTGTAAAAAAAGCAGAGCATACAGGCTGAATGTACCGTTCATTTATGAATTTTTAAAATTCTTTGATTGGATATGAAACACAAAACAGCAGGAAATAAATATTAATGAGCTTAAGGACTTATGGCATTTGGTTCTCACCTGGTTTCAGTCTGCTGTACATACTTCTTCAAAATGATTGCAAGCTGTGAGAAAGCACCCTACAAAAAAATTGATCACTTTTTTGTGTTTAGATTTTTTTGACTAATTTTGTGATTTTTCTTGGCATGCTACCAGTGCAAACCTTGTGGTGTTTGCTCACTCCAGCCACCATTTAGTAGATATCTGTGTGTTAAGCTACATCCTTGTTTATTGCACTGTTAGCACACTGCATGACAATCACACATATGTCTACAATCCTATTGGTTAGTTTAAGGCTAGGATAAATGTAATCCATCGATTGTTATGGTGAAGAACTCTCACCTTGGACAACTGTTATCACCTAAATAGATCTCATTATAATGCCAGCAACGTTCTTGTGGTTCTTGTATAATGTTTTTACAACTACATAATGAAGCGCAATTAAAATTCCCAGACCACTTTATGGCATGTAAAGGGATGAGAACGAGATTAGTATAGTGCAGATTTCCGTATATCAATGTACATATTGATCCCACGTGTCTATGTGCCAAGACTGCATACAAGGTGAAGGCTGCTGAAAGAGGGAGAAGACCGGTAAATCTATCAGTATGTTATATAAAAGCAGTCATAGAATACATATACATAGGCACCCAATGAAGAAAGCAATAAAAAATAAATAGTTACAAAACACTTACACATAATGATTATTCAGCATTAGGTGTTCTTTTTTGCACACATGAGGTTTTGATAGTGGCTCTAAGTCGCATCTGCTTACATATCGAACTGTCCACATTCATTTCCCCCTTCACATGATCACTAACAATAGGTAGTTCATGTAGCTGTAATAGGCACACCTATTCTGTTGCTTCCTGCACAGCCGGCTTTGTCGTGAAGGCCAATGCACCTATGTGTATATTACAGAGCAGCAGCGTATAATGATGGAGCACAGTCAGAATTGGTATGGATTGCAGAGCATGGGTATTGTTTTAAAATAGAGAACAATAATATATTGCAGTATATACTTCTTTCTTTGTGAGCTGAGCTATATCTGACAATATGAAAAACATTCTCATTTACGACATGCTTAATAGGATACTTTGAAGCAAGAAGAACAAATACTAAAGCTCCATATGTAATTTATCTGGGAGTGTAATGCCATCTAATTTATAAAGCATGAATTTACTTAGATGGTGTTAGTGAAGATGAGTTGGAAGAAACAATATTACCATGTATGATGTATTCAAGAATGTTTCAGTACTTTTGATGGTTTTCATGTCTTTGAAACTTTTAAGTCTTTGAATATGAGTCATCTTCACATCTTTCGGCAGATCTAAAATAACCTTTGAAAAATTATGCTGAAGCTCACAATCAATGTTCTTATTCTTACTGGAAACACAAAAAACAACATACCGTATTTTCAGCCCATTTTCGTTTTTTTGTTCGTTTCCACTCTCGCACAAAAGCATGAAAATCAAGAAATATACGCTTTTAGCATCAGATGAACCTACATAACGTTAGTTGTTAAGTTTGCAGTATTAATAAATGCGGAGATATGGCGACCAAGATGGCGACAACGGAGGTGGAGGTTCCAAAACCCAGTCTGTCCCAAGGGCGGGAAGCGCGACATAACGGTTAACGTTGAATGTGGTGGGCAGTACCACTTATGCGCACGAGCGTACCAGTTAATAGCTTAGCCAGAATTTACCGCTAAACGAATTACAACAATATACACATTCTTTCTTGATACGAATCACTGAAAAACGAAAATAAACAATATCATGCAAAGCGTCGACGAACTTAAAAAAAAAAAAAAAACGAAAAAGGAGTGAAAATACGGTATTGATTCATTCATAAATAAACTTGTTTTTTTATTTATTGCTCTAACCTCTGGTATATGTGATGCCATGTGGTAGTTCACCGACACTTGTCACTTGCCATAGACAGCTGCAAACCTTTTCAGTATGGTGTTAATGCATATAATTTAAATTTTTGAATACTGGGGTTTGTAATATATAAGGGTCTGCATAAGTTTTTCCATTGCTGTGCTGTCATTCTGTGATCTTCCCAATCAGAGCGAAGATGTCCCAACACTGTAGGGGACAGTAATCTCTTTGGTACAACTGTTGAATCATGTCACCTGTGATTTTGTGAGATTAGAAATATGGTGTTTCATTTCATTCCTAACCATTCCCAGTAATACAGTACGCATGGGATCCATTATTGATACATTGACTATGTCAAAATAAGGCACTCTAAGAAGTTCACTATAGCGTACACCCTTCTTTTAAAAATAAAAATAAACTATAAAGACTCTGATTTAGTTTCCACTTGACAAAACTCGATAGCTTTGTTTCAATACCGGCTAGTTCTAGATGTTTCCATATATTTTTAGTATTTTGGCGCACAACATAATTTTACCTTTCTAATCTCAATTACTACATTATTATAAGGAAATACATTCACTTTTGGACCCTCCTGAAAATGATTACAGTTACATATAGCACAGAAAAATTGATAATGGAAGTGCTGCTACGGGATGAAAAATTGCATTTCTGCATCCAAGGAAGTACCCTATAAAAATGAGTGAGGTTTTATATGCTGAACTTAAAGTTTTGTGCCAGTGTCTATGACTATAAGGTAAATTTGAGTGAATACATTGATAAATTTACAAGATGTAAGGTGAGAATGGAATTTACATGCACATCAGATTATAACAGTTCTAAAAGAGGGTCAGTAATGATAACAATGTTTGTTTTAAGTGGAACACATTCTTTAGAATGACCATCACAATCATACACAAAATGAGGCAATTCATTTGCCTGGCATACACGTATGCTACATGGATGAACTTTAAGGCACCAAACTGTGATAAACTATTAGGATTATACATGGTGAGCAAAAAAGGTTATATTTTGTAACTGACATTCCACATTTAAATGTTTGATACTTGTAATATGTTTCAGTGGTTTTTAAGCAAATTGTATTTTGTGACTTTCCTCTAACATTACATTATGTGTGTGTGTGTGTGTGTGTGTGTGTGTGTGTGTGTGTGTGTGTGTGTGTGTGTGTGTACAGAAAATAAACTTTCAAACGATTCAGAAATGTTAATACATGTTAATACATCAGTTTTCAAAGCTCGCATGGACCTTTTACCGCTGACGTCACAAATTGATTCACTGTGTTTGACAAAACATAAGTCCTTATAAAAACTCCACGAAGAAACACAGCAAGTACAAAATGAATGTAAATGAATGCCTAAATGTATCCCAAAATGTGGTACCTTCGCCAGTTATGGTGCAGATATTACAGTGCTCACAAGTTACGGGAAGTTGACCCCCCAAAAATTGAAAAACACGACTACGTATATATGCATGTCTCATTAGCAACTTCTGCCATGTTTCGCTGTATAGAAGTCCCTTACAAAAGTTCCATCGTAAATACAAAATAAAGGAAACGTCTGATAATTTACTTCTTAACAAAAAATTAAAAGGAAAGCATGTAGGAGCATTATGGTGAAGTTATACCATTTTAAAAGTTGCCCCCCTCCCCCCTCCCCCCCCCCCCCTTCCCCCCCCCCAATCGTCTAAATACTCCAGAATCAATTGAAGAATTTTTCAGACTATAGATTGTAACCAATTTAAAATCAACACTAAATCATAAAATGACTCATGGGTTTTTTTTCTTATTTTGCTGTGAGGTTTTCTTTCAACTGGATTGGCAGTGGCAGCGGCAGCTCAGCTACTGATCGTGGCACATGGGTCTTGGCAAACTTTAACTGCAACAATGTATCTAAGGTAACAAAATCAAAAACAATAAATCAGTAACCAACTTGCAATAAATGAAACATGAGTTCAACTTGAATCTGCACTATTCTGCATGAACTCAATGAAATATCACAGAGTCCCGACGATCATCTAACTTGTTAACTACTAGAAGTGTCTGAGATATATTTCCTTCCATTTTTTGTTGCACGGCTTGCTTTTCTGACGATTGCTTTCCAGATGAACTTGACGATTCTCCTGATGGTTGGCTTCCAGATGATTGATTTCCTGACATGTTTTCCAACACATCTATATCTATTTGAGTTCCATTCACCACTTGCCCTGGTGATTGCAATTGCATCCCAGCAACCTCATTAAGAGTGACACTCTTCCGTTTCTTAGCATATTTCCACAGTCGAGTGCTCAGCAGGTATGCTCCAAGCATCACAGCATAAGTGACTGGCATAAGTACAAATATGTGAACAAGGAATACATGAAAGTTGCGGCTGTCGTTATTCTGACCAAAAAGGGTGTAGGCTGTACCACCAAACAGCAAACTAACAGCCACAAGGTTTGCTAGCAGCACTGTGTCCAGGATGTTCAGCCACTTCTCCTTATAAGGTTGCACCATGGCATGGATAATCACCACCATAATTGAGATCCACTGATATGTATAGATGGCCCCATACACCTTCAGGTTAGGAAATAATGACACTACATAGATCAGTTCCCTTACAATAAGGTAAAAACCAGCAAACGAGCGATATTCATCCCTGTAGCAACCTTGAAATTCATCTAAGATAGGCTTAATTTTATCCATTTTGAAAAAGCTGTATTTAACCAGCCATGGGGTTAAAAACAACAACACTGACAGTGGAATATTGACCAATAAAATAATTATGGCAATCACAGCATATGGAAGATGATATGAAGGGTCAAAGTATTGTGTAGTTGGTTGAATACCAACATACCCACCCTCCAAATGAGAGTAGGTCACAGGTCTAAGGATAGTGATGGAAGTCTCAACAAGAGAAGTGTGGGAGAGAAGTATGAGAAGACAAACAGCTTGACTTGTTGATTTTAGCATTGCAATGGTTTTGAAATATCGAGCCATAAAGATTATTCCAATAACAAGTAGTAGAAAGAATAGTGGATGTATGTAACTCAGAGCTATAACTTGTACTGGAAGTATGCCTTCTGATATACATAGATTAATAGAACCAATAAAACGAGGCTGAAGAACAATTCCACTAATCAGATCAACAGATACTTGTAAGAAAGTTGTTGGATAATTATTGCCCACAAAATAGTTAATGATACTGAAGTAATAGAGCACACAATACAGACGACCAGATCCAACACGAAATTTGAACTTGAGAGCAAATATTATAACTCCCGTCAAGACAGCCCAGTACAGAAATAGGATGAGCACCAGTAGAACTTTGTACCCAGGACTGCATCTGCTGTTGTCAACACATTTGGTAGCATCATATGTAAATGAATTCCCATCAGTACAGTATGAACAAAATGCTCCTCCTCTGTTATCGGCACATATGTCATCCGCAGTTTGAGGTAATTTGCAATACCCCGAAATGAATGGACATGAATTTTTAGGGCACAAACCATTTCCATTGTAGCTACAAAATCCACGAGGACACACATCTCCTTCATACACATCAATTCCACTAATTGTTTCAAACTTTCCATACCAGTACCCATATTTAATGCAGCATACATTATTTTCACACTGTATAGCACTTGTTGACTTGCACATACATACCTTCAACATCACGTTGTAGGGGCAACCAAAAGGACATTGTGTAACATTGAAAGCAATTCTTGTGATGGTTAGGGGCTGTTGTGTGGAGTAGATGATTACTTTGGCATTTTCAGTGTTATTCAAACTCTGGGGACCTGTCACATACCAGCTAGTGGCTGATACTGAGTTGAGTTGGACTGCACTATTACCTCCTAAAGAAAGGTTCAGACTGCTTCCACTGTAATCCAATGCTGCCAGTACAGTTCCAGCCATGGATTGGTTAAAGATACTTAAGGCATATGCATTTAATTGTGGTATTTGTCCCAGCCATACATTTGCTGACGTTTGATTGGAATAGAATGTACTTGGAGGATTGGACACTTGTTCTGCTGCATTTGAACCCAAGAAATTATACACCCGTGAATTTGTAAAAGGAGGGCTATCCCCTTCTCTTATACAACTTTCTGGATTGCTGGTATAAATAGAAGATCCTCCTCTTTGTGCACTGTTATTGAAAAATGTGACATTCACTTCCCAGTTCTCAACCAAAACTGAACTATTTTCATATCGTATGATGCAATCCCACCACTCTCCAGAGACACCAGGAAGTGGAAAATCCTGATAAAGCCCACCTCCATATTGGAGTGCATAATTTCCCTCCAAACGTAACTGGAGTCCTCTTGTAAGGGTCAGCCATGACACTCCTGAGAGATAGACTGCAGCTCCATTGATTGCATAGTTGTATCCAAATTCCACATTACCCTGAAGTGTGACAAATGATGATGACAAAAAAAGAGCAGTCCCAACATTCCAGTTGAACAGTACACTGCTGATAGCTAAAGAGGATAACTCCAAGTACACAGTTCCCACACCCACAACTGATGACGATGATCCATAAGGGGAGAGTGCTGATATAATGTTGTAGGTGATATTAGATTGATCCATGCTTGCCACAAGAGGGTATCCTCCGTTGTCTCTGCTCCAAAGTGTTACAAGGCTGAGTGCAGACCCACCACGATATGCAATGTTCATAGAGAAGGAGCTTTGTGTGATGGTAAGGGAGTTACGCAGATTGGGGTATGACTGATAGGCACTGTAGCATGCCATGGCCCCACCCAGTGAAGCAGAGTTGCTAACAAATGAGGCTGAAACTGTAATGCTGTTGTTCGGAAGCACAGCAGTGGTAGTCAGAACTAGAAGTATCCCTCCACCAGCCTGAGCTGCAGAGTTAGAGGTGAATTGAGAACTTTGAAGGATGCTAATTTCATTTGAAGTGGCAGCATCTAATACCATGAATGCCAAGCCCGCACCCAATAAGGCACTATTGTTCTCAAAAGTACATCCCGTGATTATGATTGTATTGTTCAAACTATTCCCTTTAATGATTACGGCCAGACCACCTCCCAAGCCGCTATTTAAAATGGTCGAGTAGTCCAAAAGTGGTTGCTGTGTCTCAGAATATGGATTGTTATTAAGCAAAAAGGAATTATTCTCCAAAATTATAAGTGCGTTGGAGTTGTGTAGACTTAACAATCCGCAGGTGTTATTGTAACATCCAAACTCGATATGTAGTCCTTGGCTGTCCTCATCACAGCTTGTTCCTGCACAGCCAATTATAGTATTGTTGAGAAATGAGCAGTTCTGTACTGTCACCGTCCCTCCTACATTGTATAAGGATAATCCGGTACCGTAGCTTGTGGTGAAGCTGTTATCCTTGATGGTGATATCAGCGGACTCAATAAAGACGACACTAGACGATCTTCCATTCGATGAGAAGGTGGGGTGACGTATCGAACACTGTGACCAATACAGTCCGACGATCTGTACGTCGCTAACCGCTTGAAACGCTATCCCCGCTCCTTCAGAGCATAGCACTCTCTGGGTGCTAACGCCAGCTAATAACAATCCATGAACGTTACCGACGTTAACGGGAGCTTTGACCACCAACGGACCGCTGCAGTTGATGCTTACGTAGGTACAGTTGGTCACGTTACTGAGCGCGTACTCCAACGTCTTGCATGTAGACCTACCGTTCAAGCAATTTGCCGTATCGGCTGATGGAGCAACATTCGAAACGCTGATGTTCTTGTATTTCGTACACACAGCCTCGCTAAGTCCGAAGGTGACAGCCACCAGGAATAGTGCTGCGATGGCCATGTATCATGTGATCACAATTTGAGCTTCGCGTTCTATAAATATAGGCTATGCGTAACGTGCATATGTACAATGTACCGTAATTCATAATCAAATGAAGTGCTATTCTCGAGCCCAGACCAATAATGCATAGCGACACACTAATAATTCTGCCACACTTGGTCTTCGCCTGGATCCAGATGGTAGCTTGGCTCACATGTTGCAAGAGGCTCCCTGTGTCCACTGTGCCTGCATACAGCTCTTGACCACCCTAGGGCATCATGCATCATCACAATCGACTGCTTGATGTCTGCCATCCGATCGTACAAGTCTGGGTATACAGGTGGAGTTGGGAAGTGACCTTGGATGGTTGTGAGAGTCACCTGAGTGTGACCTCCTGCCATTGATCACCTCCCCACTTACAACTGCCATTTTGTCTGATTCAGCCTTGATGACAGCTGAGAAGAGCAAACTTGCAGCTAATGACTATAAGTGCCAAGGTTTGTGTACCTTTGGTAATTGATACATGTTAGTTGGATCACGCAACACCTTCACATTTGGCCATAGTTTCTGCACAACTGCAGCCACTTCAAATGTCTAGGCTGTGGTAAGAGCCATCTTGGCAAGATCTCTGCCTATCTAACTTTGAGTTTTCTCTGGATAGATTGCTTAGCTCACAGTTTATTCAAACATGTTTGCACTTATTTATCTAGAAAAAAATAACATGTGATGTAAAAATGATGTCTCAGTTCATTTTTTTTGGGCCGATTAGCATCAGTTGGTACATGGTGTGGCCAACGGGCCATGACGTATTATTATGTCTGGAGACTCTTGCACACATTCTAATCCTGATAGGAGGTGAGCGGTTAGGGTTTAAGGGTGTACGGTCGCGCTTCCACCCACAATCAGTTTCATATCATTACGTAGTATTCCACTAATTACATTCTTGGTTTGTGACTTGGCTGATAGTTACATCATATCATGCAATCATCTAAATAACCGAACGTTGCCATAGTGATGATACTAATGCTCGGTGAGAAATGCATTCGAGAGCGTACATGCTTCTCCGAAGGGACTTCGTGGCCTTGCAAAGGGACCCGATAGATGTGAGCACAAGAGAAATTTGGGGCATGCTTTGCTTTGATCCGTCTCTTACAGGGTATTAGTGCCGTCCCCCAAGAAAGCCCAGGCATTTATCAATGGAATGCGAGGATAGCCGGCTTAGCTGGAACGGAATGGGATGGTAAACATTAGATGTGGGTGTGTTGTTGTTTGTACAAATATGGCCGCAGATAAGGAGTTATGACTACATTATACACGCCCTGTTCGCATGGTAAAACGCTGAACCGACCCCCCTTTTTCTGGCGTCTTCGTCTATGCACAGCTGAATGGACAAGAAGATTTGGACATGGTGTTGGTTCTGAACTGCTGCTGCGTGTATTAGAAAATTTGCATAGAATAACGAAAAAGTGAAACTTCTTCTTGTTTAGGTGGACTGCTCCAGCTGTCCTTATTTTTCAATGAAGAATATAATACAAGACCACCAGGAATTCATTTTGTCACTATTCCTTTTCACCCAAATGGTATGCTGCATGCATTCTTTGAGACGGTGCCTGTGTTTTGTTGTGCGTTGTTGTCAAACTGATCATGTGGGTAGTACTGACTGTTAGCCACCTGAAGAAGTTCATATGTTATCATAGTCAGATAACCATGGTGGCAAAGCAGGGGAGGGGGTGTGCGCCCCTTATCCTGCTCCTTATTTCACATGTGTATTTATCTTTAGTACCAGGGGCTGGGGTGGTACAAGAAACCACCTCACATGAACGTACACGTGTATCCTAACTGTACTAAAGAATACATTATACTACATTATACAAGTCATTCCCCCCCCCCCCCTCTCCCCCCCCCCCCCCCCTATAGTCTTCTGCCATCGCTGAATGACTTTTAATTGCTAATATTTCTTAATTTCCTGTTCACTTAAATTATTTATTTTACACCCAACTGCAGTGGACCCTATTGATGGCAGGGTTATGATCCGTCTGTTGAGAGAAGAGTGGTCTGAGGACTGCACCGTTGGAACTGTTCTCTTAGCCCTGCAGGTTCACTATATGGCATGCACTACATGTACATGTATGCCACACTGTATCTGTGCTGTTGTAAGTGTACTGTATCTGTGTGCTGTTATATGTATAATGTATCTGTGTGCTATTATATGTATACTGTATCTGTGTGCTGTTATATGTGTACTGTATCTGTGTGCTGTTATACAGTATGTATACATGTGTACTAGCTGTATCTGTACATGTGTGCTGTTACATGCGTACTGTATCTGTGTGCCGTTACAGCACAAAAGCTACACATCAATGCATGTGCCTTTCTTTAGTGTTGCATGTATGCCTTCCTGTACTTAAATATGCCCACTTTGTTACAATCGCTTGTTCTCACTCGCATCGTTCACCTAATCATCATATATTGCTTGGACACATGTAGCCAGTTTGATCTCATAGTGGCTCACTTCTTTTCAGTCAGCTCTGTCACAACCTGTGATGGAAGACACATACATTCTGAACCAGGAGGCTGCCAACTTGCTTAGAGAGGCACCACACACCTACAGACAGATGGTACTGGACTGCGCTGCAGCTAGTCTCAGAGTGGATGGTTAGCTACACTTTGAAGTTGTGCGTGTGCATACTGTATTGGGTGCATGCATTTCAGTACCTACAACAACACATCGTATGACTTTTTAAACTTTTTCGAATAGCATTGTGCGATCAATTCTTTAAGAGCGTTTTTGTCTGCTGAAAATATAATTGTCTCAAATTGTTCATCTAGTACATGTACATTGATTTCTAACTCTGCTATTTCTTTACAGCTGGTCTCTCTCCATATGAATTTGATGAGGAAGAATCGCCCCCCATTGTGGAGAAGCTTGAGGACAAAGTACACTCTTCACTGCCATCATCAAAGTCCACTTCAGATCAACTGCACCAGAAGTACGTGTCTTACGATGAATATCTTACCCTCTGGAAGGGCATTGCCACTTCAATAACTGACTACAAACAGGTCAATCAATGTATGTGGAGATAGAGTGTTTGCATTGTGTGTGTGATGAATAAAAAGAGATGAACTGCTGAGGAAGGGCTGTAAATCACAGGTCATTAATATAATCTTATTTTTGGCTGGCAGTTATGGCCCTGCTTCAGAAGGACAAGATGCTGCAGAAAGTACATTGTGCAACAGTTCGCCCAGGGACTGCGGAAACCATAGATGCAAAACTGGAGCAGTGAGCCATTGATGTTTGTACTGTAGCATAGTGAAATCTCGCAACCTGATTGGTCAATTGCGGTTACCTTATATTACATAGTGGCCTTTTCAGGTACTCTAAGAGCCAGACGGCAGGTACTGTATGGTAGAGTACCTTCCTCTGACACTTAGAGTATCCTCCCTATGTTTATTGGTTTGTTGCTATAAAACCATTGTGATCCACATCAGTTATCTAGAATCCCTTGGGCCCTTCTTACCGATAAGGGCTCTCAGGGGATTCTAAATCATGTAGATAGATCCCTTGGTTTCTCCAGCATATAGAGCATGCTTTGGGTGGTCAGTTGTCAGTGCTTTTTAACTGTAAGACCTTAGAGCTGTGTCATTTATCCCTGCAAGCATATGGAGGCATTAAGTATGCCTTAGTGTCTAAGCCCAGAACCCCAAAAGAATGTGTTAGCATTCATTTTTCTGTTTCATTGTAAAGCATGATGGTTTAGACACCAGCAACTAGCCAATCATATTGCATGATATTTTAGCCTATAAGTAAATCAGCTTACATATACATTGGCGAAACAGCTATACAGTTAGGAATAAACTTTTTTTGATCATATACATGTACATTGAAAGTAAGATGCCATTCACACCAACAGTTAAACTACTCACTAGCTATTCGGAAACTTGTATTTAAAATTTAATTCTAGGCACTTTCATGTATTACATTAGTCACTGACACATGTGATATCACTCCATGCAGGTACACCGTTTTGAGATACGGTAACTTCAAAGGCTCCAAGGTGGGCAAAACTAAGCACAGCACTACTAGGCTTCAGAGGGTTGAAGAATTAAAGAAGATGTACCAAAATGCTATGAAAGGAGGAGGAGGTAATGTGAACAGTTGTGCTTTACTAGTTTCATAATGAATACTGCCTGCATGTCCTTTTGAGTACATGTTGACGGGGTACATCTGCAATTTGAAGGTCTGATACATGTACATGTACTATAACTATGCGCAATATTGCCAACGCTACAGACATATTTTGGGCAGCCTTAACTAGCATTGTTTAGTGATAGAAAGCATACCATGTGCTTGAAAAATGAATGTTTGCTACAGAGAATACACAATGGCAGCAAGAACTAAGTCAAAGTCAACAAGAGCCACAAAAAAGTCAACGGGAACCTCAAATAAGGCAACAGGAGCCTCAGCAATGGGATATAGAGATGAACATGTACAGTCCAGCTGCTGGAGCTAATGTTGAAGTAGATGAACTGGTGGAATGGACTAAGATGCTCAATGATACAGATCTGGGCACATGATTGACAGTTTTATATTGCACTTTTTAAAAAATGGTTGAAGCAATGCTTGGTATGAGCATCAATTTTTGAGGGATTTGTGTATGTAGTTTATATGTAAAGAGTATGATTCATTCAATATCCGTAGTTTTATAAATATGTGAACAACCCAACAACTATTAACAGCATAACAAAAAAATGCGGCAGACTCATGGGATATAAGTACAATATCCATGTAAAGGAACATTTCGGTAGGGCGTTTTAATGTACATTTGTAATTGTTAGTCATGACATCATTGCATAGATATGCATGTGTTTACATGTATACCGTATATTTTAATTATCCAAAAAGGCTCAACGAAAATGAACAGTACTAGTGACTGCATTTGTTTCGTATTCACCATCACCAAGGAGGCGCAGAGTTTCATTACGGCTCTTGAACCTCTCAAGGTAGTGGTTTTACTCGAGCTGTTATTATGCGGGCTAAACGGACATAACGTAGTCAAAGGCGTAGGGATTTATATTGCTTACGTCCCTATACGCTTCTGCATACTAGTACCAGTAGTTGGGCGTAGCCCGACCACTAGCACTTGGCAACACACATGTAGGCCTATGTCGTGTTGTATGCATGGGGGTCGTCATCATGTAGTACAAATTGTTAAAATCGCTCCCAATATCTGTGCTGTGGTTTGGCATACTTGTATCGCCCAAATTTGGCATAACTTCCCGATCCTATTATAGGAGCTATGCATTCAACTGAGGCACTTGGAGACTAGACCATCAAAGATATCCGATCAGCATGACGTATTTTTGCAGTGTGCTTGCTCTAGTGAAGTACTGCCCTTGCTCGTGGGAAAGCTAAGAGCGGTTGTTGGGCCCATCAGTATCTTCAGAGCAAAAGAGCCTCTACTGTTGCGTGGTGTAAGTGTGATGTATACATAACACATTGTATTCTCTCCTTGGCCCCTTTTGACTATTCCTCTTCCCCTGTCCTTACCTTCAGCTTCCTGTTGTTACCTCCTCCCCTGTCCTTACATCCAATTTTCCTACAGCTACTTTCCACCTCCTACCAGAACCCATACCTCACTACTTTCTTACAGCCTTGACTCACTCACTCACTCACTCACTCACTCACTCACTCACTCACTCACTCACTCACTCACTCACTCACTCACTCACTCACTCACTCACTCACTCACTCACTCACTCACTCACTCACTCACTCACTCACTCACTCACTCACTCACTCACTCACTCACTCACTCACTCACTCACTCACTCACTCACTCACTCACTCACTCACTCACTCACTCACTCACTCACTCACTCACTCCCTCCTTCCCACTCTCCGTCCCTCCCTCCCTTCCTCCCTCTCTCCCCCTCCCTCTCTCCCCCTCCCTCCCTTCCTCCCTCTTTCCCCCTCCCTCCTTCCCACTCTCGGTCCCTCCCTCCCTCCCTCCCTCCCTCCCTCCCTCCCTCTCTCCCTCCCTCCCTCTCTCCCTCCCTCCCTCCCTCCATCCCTCCCTCCCTCCCTCCCTCCCTCCCTCCCTCCCTCCCTCCCTCCCTCCCTCCCTCCCTCCCTCCCTCATACATGTACCTCTCCTTTCCCTCTCTCCCTTTACTTTCCTCCCCTTCTCCCTCTCCCTCTCTCCTCCTTGTATCTCTTCTCCCCTATCCTCATCTGTTCCCCTTCCCCTCCCCCTCCTCTTCCCCTTTCCCCTCCCCCTCCTTTCCCTCTCTCCTCTCATTCCATCCCCTTCCCTTCCCCTTCTCTTTACCCCCTCTCATTGCTCTCACTCTTTTATTTCATCCCTTCCTGTAGGTCCAACCAGAGGGTTACTGCACCCCTTGGTTCCCCAGATGTATGCAAGACCTCGATATCTCATGCAACAATGTCATCATGTATGGGGATCAGCTCACCCCAGATCACCCAGTAAGCAGACCACCCACTAAGTATGGGGACCAGACCACCCACTAAGTATGGGGACCAGACCACCCACTAAGTATGGGGACCAGACCACCCACTAAGTATGGGGACCAGCCACCACCCACTAAGTATGGGGACCAGGCCACCCACTAAGTATGGGGACCAGACTACCCAGTAGGTATGGGGACCAGACCACCCACTTAGTATGGGGACCAGACTACCCAGTAGGTATGGGGACCAGACTACCCAGTAGGTATGGGGACCAGACCACCCACTAAGTATGGGGACCAGACTAACCAGTATGCATGGGGACCAGACCACCCACTAAGTATGGGGACCAGACTACCCAGTAGGTATGGGGACCAGACCACCCACTAAGTATGGGGAGTAGGTATGGGGACCAGACCACCCAGTAGGTATGGAAACCAGACCACCCACTAAGTATGGGGACCAGACTACCCAGTAGGTATGGGGACCAGACCACCCACTAAGTATGGGGACCAGACTAACCAGTAGGTATGGGACCAGACTAACCAGTAGGTATGGGGACCAGACCACCCACTAAGCATGGGGACCAGACTACCCATTGGGTATGGGGACCAGACTACCCAATACTTTTTCCTCCCACTAGAATGTGGTTGAGTTGAGTGATTTGTCTAGGAATTTCTATTCAGAGTTGAAGTGTCTCAAAAGATCAAAGAGATTTGCTAATAAGTGTTTGGGGGCCTGCATAAAGAGGGTGGAGCTGTTGCCACCTTAAAATGTCAATAGTCTGCCACCTTCACATACATATGAATAATAATTAGCATCATCACCATACATGTACATGTACATGTATAAACAGCTTCTACACATTACACCCCTCCTACACCATATTACACTCCTGCACCCCTCCTGCACCACATTACACCACTCCTACACCATATTAAACCCCTCCTGCACCACATTACACTCCTCCTGCACCACATTACACCCCTCCTACACCATATTGCACTCCTGCACCCCTCCTGCACCACATTACACCACTCCTACACCATATTAAACCCCTCCTGCACCACATTACACTCCTCCTGCACCACATTACACCCCTCCTACACCATATTACACCCCTCCTGTACCACATTACACCCCTCCTACACCATATTAAACCCGCCCTACACCATATTACACCCCTTCTATACCATATTACACCACATTACACCCCTCCTACACCACATTACACCCCTTCTACATTACTTGCCATGCTGCAGTGTGTGTGGTTGTAAGGGCAACAGCATGGCATTGTAACGCACCTACTCCTCATACCACAGGGCTACGGTGACCCTGTGTACAGGGAGAGGAGAAAGCACATCGCTACCATTGCCAACAACTACAGACAGTGAGTCTGTAGGTCTGGGGACTGGCAGCACACATATTGGCCCCATGACAGTAATATTACATTTACTGTGAGGTACCTGCTGTATGATCCCTTGGTCATGTGCCTGCTGTATGATCCCTTGGTCATGTGCCTGCTATATGATCCCTTGGTCATGTGCCTGCTATATGATCCCTTGGTCATGTGCCTGCTATATGATCCCTTGGTCATGTGCCTGCTGTATGATCCTTTGGTCATGTGCCTGCTGTATGATCCCTTGGTCATGTGCCTGCTGTGTGAACCCTTGGTCATGTGCCTGCTGTGTGATCCCTTGGTCATGTGCCTGCTGTATGATCCCTTGGTCATGTGCCTGCTGTGTACAGTACATGTACATGTATGTGCATACTTGTGTATGTATTTGATCTTGAGATTTGAAGCTACTGTAGGTGACAAAGCTGGAGGGAGGGAGGGAGGAAAGGAGGGAGGGAGGGAGAGTGGGAGGAAGGGACAGGGAGGGAGGGAGTGGGGGGAGGAGGGAAATAAAAGAAAGTAGCTTCATACAAATTTCAATAATTCTTCTCCCTCCTGAGCCTGTGTATTGACCATGATGTGTGCATGTGCCTACTGGTGGATTTGTTATGTGATATTATGTAATTTTTATGCTAGGGGAGACCCCATTCCTAGGCTTGAGTACACCAAGGAAGAGTTACAGACATGGTGAGTATACCACACAGCACACAGCACACATCACACAGCACACATCACATAGCACACAGCACATAGCACCAGCACATAGCACCAGCACATAGCACACAGCACACATCACACAGCACATCGCACCAGCACACAGCACACAGCACACAGCACATAGCACACATCACATAGCACACATCACATACATGTAGCACACATCACATAGCACACATCACATGGCACACGTCACCTAGCACACATCACATAGCACACATCACATAGCACACATCACATAGCACACATCACACAGCACCAGCACATAGCACACATCACACAGCACACATCACATGGCACACATCACATAGCACACATCACATGGCACACATCACACAGCACACAGCACACATCACACAGCACACATCACATAGCACCAGCACATAGCACACATCACATAGCACACATCACACAGCACACAGCACATAGCACCAGCACATAGCACCAGCACATAGCACACATCACACAGCACATCGCACCAGCACACAGCACACAGCACACAGCACATAGCACACAGCACACAGCACACATCACATAGCACACATCACATAGCACACATCACATAGCACACATCACATACATGTAGCACACATCACATAGCACACATCACATGGCACACGTCACCTAGCACACATCACATAGCACACATCACATAGCACACATCACACAGCACCAGCACATAGCACACATCACACAGCACACATCACATGGCACACATCACACAGCACACATCACATGGCACACATCACACAGCACACATCACACAGCACACATCACATAGCACACATCACATGGCACACATCACACAGCACACAGCACATAGCACACATCACACAGCACACATCACACATCACACATCACATACATGTAGCACACATCACATAGCACACATCACATGGCACACATCACACAGCACACATCACATGGCACACATCACACAGCACACATCACACAGCACACATCACATAGCACACATCACATGGCACACATCACACAGCACACATCACATAGCACACAGCACATAGCACCAGCACATAGCACACATCACACAGCACACAGCACATAGCACACATCACATACATGTAGCACACATCACATGGCACACATCACATAGCACACATCACATGGCACACATCACACAGCACACAGCACATAGCACACAGCACACAGCACACATCACATGGCACCAGCACATAGCACACATCACACAGCACATAGCACCAGCACATAGCACGCATCACATAGCACACATCACATGGCACACATCACACAGCACACATCACACAGCACACAGCACATAGCACCAGCACATAGCACGCATCACATAGCACACATCACATGGCACACATCACACAGCACACATCACACAGCACACATCACATAGCACCAGCACATAGCACACATCACATAGCACACATCACACAGCACATAGCACACAGCACACATCACACAGCACATCGCACCAGCACACAGCACACAGCACACAGCACATAGCACCAGCACATAGCACACATCACATAGCACACATCACACAGCACCAGCACATAGCACCAGCACATAGCACACATCACACAGCACATCGCACCAGCACACAGCACACAGCACACAGCACATAGCACACAGCACACAGCACACATCACATAGCACACATCACATAGCACACATCACATACATGTAGCACACATCACATAGCACACATCACATGGCACACGTCACCTAGCACACATCACATAGCACACATCACATAGCACACATCACACAGCACCAGCACATAGTACACATCACACAGCACACATCACATGGCACACATCACACAGCACACATCACATGGCACACATCACACAGCACACATCACACAGCACACATCACATAGCACACATCACATGGCACACATCACACAGCACACAGCACATAGCACACATCACATACATGTAGCACACATCACATAGCACACATCACATGGCACACATCACATACATGTAGCACACATCACACAGCACACATCACACAGCACACATCACATAGCACACATCACATGGCACACATCACATACATGTAGCACACATCACACAGCACACATCACACAGCACACATCACATAGCACACATCACATGGCACACATCACACAGCACACATCACACAGCACACATCACACAGCACACATCACATAGCACCAGCACATAGCACACATCACATAGCACACATCACACAGCACACAGCACATAGCACCAGCACATAGCACACAGCACACATCACACAGCACATCGCACCAGCACACAGCACACAGCACATAGCACCAGCACATAGCACACATCACATAGCACACATCACACAGCACCAGCACATAGCACCAGCACATAGCACACAGCACACATCACACAGCACATCGCACCAGCACACAGCACACAGCACACAGCACATAGCACACAGCACATAGCACACATCACATAGCACACATCACATAGCACACATCACATACATGTAGCACACATCACATAGCACACATCACATGGCACACGTCACCTAGCACACATCACCTAGCACACATCACATGGCACACGTCACCTAGCACACATCACATAGCACCAGCACATAGCACACAGCACACATCGCATAGCACACATCACACAGCACCAGCACATAGCACACATCACACAGCACACATCACATGGCACACATCACACAGCACACATCACATGGCACACAGCACACATCACACAGCACACATCACATAGCACACATCACATGGCACACATCACACAGCACACAGCACATAGCACACATCACATAGCACACATCACATGGCACCAGCACATAGCACACATCACACAGCACACATCACACAGCACATAGCACCAGCACATAGCACCAGCACATAGCACGCATCACATAGCACACATCACATGGCACACATCACACAGCACACATCACACAGCACACATCACACAGCACATAGTACCAGCACATAGCACGCATCACATAGCACACATCACATGGCACACATCACACAGCACACATCACACAGCACACATCACATAGCACCAGCACATAGCACACATCACATAGCACACATCACATAGCACACATCACACAGCACATGGCACCAGCACATAGCACCAGCACATAGCACACAGCACACATCACACAGCACATCGCACCAGCACACAGCACACAGCACACATCACACATTGCACCAGCACACAGCACACATCACATACATGTAGCACACATCACATAGCACACATCACATAGCACACAGCACACAGCACACATCACATAGCACACATCACATAGCACACATCACATAGCACACATCACACAGCACACATCACATAGCACACATCACAGCACACATCACATAGCACACATCACATAGCACACATCACATACATGTAGCACACATCACATGGCACACATCACATGGCACACATCACATGGCACACGTCACCTAGCACACATCACATAGCACACATCACATAGCACAGTGTAGCAAATACATGTACATGTAGTTTATTGTACACTTTGATCTAGTTTAACACAAAATGATATTAAACCTATCAGCTATACCAAATGTTGTGATCGCCATCTGGGGGGGGTGTCGTGTTGCATTTACATGTACTTCTTTCCCAGGAAGGTGATTTTCAACCATCAGACTAAACTCTACCCTGCCCATGCCTGCAAGGAGTACAATGAACAATTCCCATCATTGTTCAGTGCTTGTCATTATAGGTACATTGTGGTGTGTGTGTGTGTTGATGTGGTGTGTGTGTGGTGTGTGTGTGGTGTGTGTGGTGTGTGTGCATGTGTGTGGTGTGTGTGCATGTGTGTGGTGTGTGTGCATGTGTGTGGTGCGTATGTGGTGTGTGTGGTGTATGTGTGCATGTGTAGTGTGTGTGGTGTGTGTGCATGTGTGTGGTGTGTGTGGTATGTGTGGTGGTGTGTGTATGTGTGTGCATGTGTGGTGTGTGTGTGTGGTATGTGTGGTGTGTGGTGGTGTGTGTGTGCATGTGTGGTGTGTGTGTGGTGTGTGTGCATGTGTGTGGTGTGTGTGTGGTATGTGTGTGGTGTGTGTGGTGTGTGTGGTGTGTTTGTGGTATGTGTGGTGTGTGTGTGGTGTGTGTGCTGTGTGTGTGCATGTATGTGGTGTGTGTGGTGTGTGTATGGTGTGTACATGTACATGTATTTGTGTGGTTTTGAATGTATCATATGCATTTGCACATGCATGTGTGTGCAGTGGATTTGTACATACATACATATTCTATATTGCTGTGTTTTTTTTTGTGTATACTGCTGTTGCATGGCCATAGGGAGGATCACATCCCTCATGCTGAAGATGTCTCTCAGTATCTGAAAGGTAAGAGCCATTTTTGTTCTAGCTACATATACATATAATGTAACTGCATAACAGAACATGTGCCCATCCACACACACACACACACATGCACACACACACATGCACACACACACATGCACACACACACATGCACACACACACATGCACACACACACATGCACATACACACACACATACACATGCATGTACATGTACATCTATGTTCACACACACAAAAAAAGAGTAATGCCAAGGTTATTTTGTCTATTTGATCCAGGAGTTTTTCTGTAATAATATGTGTTAATTCATCTAACGCCATACATGTACATGTACATGTAACTGTGATGTAACATAACTGTGATGTAACATAACTGTGATGATGTAACATAACTGTGATGTAACATAACTGTGATGTAACATTATTCAGCTCGCACAGGCTTTCAGCTACGTCCTGTTGCTGGCTGGATACACAGTCGGGACTTTTTGGCTGCTCTAGCATTTCGTGTGTTTCCTGTCACTCAGTACATCCGACACCACTCGAAACCCAAATATACTCCTGAGCCGTATGTATCCAGTCCCTGTATATATAGCCACCCCCTGTAGCTGCCAATGTGAGCTCCAATCCTCTATAGCCAATCCTGTATGTCCATCCCCTTAATCCCTTCCCTATAGCACCCCAGTGGTGTTGTCATCACTCTGATGAGGGTGCTTGAGTTACCTGTGCATCTGCGACATTTCTGTGTATTTGCTATGCTTATGTCCATTTTTTTAAATTTTATTGCAGTGACGTCTGTCATGAGCTGATGGGCCATGTTCCTTTGTTTGCTAACACCAGCTTTGCACAGTTCTCTCAGGTAAGCAGATTTTTGTGCGTTGTCATGTCAGCAGGATGTGTTGTGCAGTTGGTTGTGTGTGTGTTGTCATGGGTGCAGCCCTTGGGTCACATGGGTGTGGTCCTCTGGTCACATGGGTGTGGTCCTCTGGTCACATGGGTGTGGTCCTCTGGTCACATGGGTGTGGTCCTCTGGTCACATGGGTGTGGTCCTCTGGTCACATGGGTGTGGTCCTCTGGTCACATGGGTGTGGTCCTCTGGTCACATGGGTGTGGTCCTCTGGTCACATGATAGTCATGCAAGTTTCTGGTCATGTGACATGTACAGTGTAGGTGCAGAACTGGTCATGTGACATGTACAGGTGTAGGTGCAGTACTGGTCATGTGACATGTACAGGTGTAGGTGCAGTACTGGTCATGTGACATGTACAGGTGTAGGTGCAGTACTGGTCATGTGACATGTACAGTGTAGGTGCAGTACTGGTCATGTGACATGTACAGGTGTAGGTGCAGTACTGGTCATGTGACATGTACAGGTGTAGGTGCAGTACTGGTCATGTGACATGTACAGTGTAGGTGCAGTACTGGTCATGTGACATGTACAGATGTAGGTGCAGTACTGGTCATGTGACATGTACAGGTGTAGGTGCAGTACTGGTCATGTGACATGTACAGTGTAGGTGCAGTACTGGTCATGTGACATGTACAGGTGTAGGTGCAGTACTGGTCATGTGACATGTACAGGTGTAGGTGCAGTACTGGTCATGTGACATGTACAGTGTAGGTGCAGTACTGGTCATGTGACATGTACAGGTGTAGGTGCAGTACTGGTCATGTGACATGTACAGGTGTAGGTGCAGTACTGGTCATGTGACATGTACAGGTGTAGGTGCAGTACTGGTCATGTGACATGTACAGGTGTAGGTGCAGTACTGGTCATGTGACATGTGCAGTGTAGGTGCAGTACTGGTCATGTGACATGTACAGGTGTAGGTGCAGTACTGGTCATGTGACATGTACAGGTGTAGGTGCAGTACTGGTCATGTGACATGTACAGGTGTAGGTGCAGTACTGGTCATGTGACATGTACAGGTGTAGGTGCAGTACTGGTCATGTGACATGTACAGGTGTAGGTGCAGTACTGGTCATGTGACATGTGCAGTGTAGGTGCAGTACTGGTCATGTGACATGTACAGGTGTAGGTGCAGTACTGGTCATGTGACATGTACAGGTGTAGGTGCAGTACTGGTCATGTGACATGTACAGTGTAGGTGCAGTACTGGTCATGTGACATGTACAGGTGTAGGTGCAGTACTGGTCATGTGACATGTACAGGTGTAGGTGCAGTACTGGTCATGTGACATGTACAGGTGTAGGTGCAGTACTGGTCATGTGACATGTACAGGTGTAGGTGCAGTACTGGTCATGTGACATGTACAGGTGTAGGTGCAGTACTGGTCATGTGACATGTACAGGTGTAGGTGCAGTACTGGTCATGTGACATGTACAGGTGTAGGTGCAGTACTGGTCATGTGACATGTACAGGTGTAGGTGCAGTACTGGTCATGTGACATGTACAGGTGTAGGTGCAGTACTGGTCATGTGACATGTACAGTGTAGGTGCAGTACTGGTCATGTGACATGTACAGGTGTAGGTGCAGTACTGGTCATGTGACATGTGCAGGTGTAGGTGCAGTACTGGTCATGTGACATGTACAGTGTAGGTGCAGTACTGGTCATGTGACATGTGCAGTAGTTTTGATTATTGTTTGTCTCCATTTTATCTTAAATTCCACTCTCAGAAGATTACCTGTACATGTACATGTATCAATGGTGGGTGGTTTCTACATGTATATGGCTAAATAAGCCAATGTCACTTTCCATAGCAGTGGGCAAATAGTCAGCTAGGTGTATTGTTTGGCATTGCTGTGTGGTGCATGTAGGTGCAAACCTTGCACAGCTGAAATTGTGTTTTGAGGGTGGAATGTTTGAGAACCTGCAGATTTACACACTCCAATTTGCTGCCTGAGTATCTAGAGGCACCTGATGAAATCCATGTGTTCTCGTGATTCCAAAATTAATGCATGTCCATGTGCTACTCAACAATTGTTGCACACATCATAAGCTTACTACGCATTCATAGTTCACTATAGGAATTATCTCTCTTAGGCATAGGGAATATCTCTCTTAGGCATAGTTTTGCACCATTACAGGACAAGCAAAAATAGCAATGGTTGCATTGAAATGTATTAGAAAACTTCAACCATAACCCTACATACATACATGTATGCATGCATAAATCATTGGGAAATAATAACTGCAGTAATAATTATACTTATAACTAATCTAGCTGAAACAATGTTAAAACTAAAGGGAAGTGTCAAATAAGCACACGCATATGTATCAACATATGTCTGGGTAAAATCCATATATCACACAATCCATGCAGTAGAATCCTTAAACAACTGAACTAAAAGGTACATGTATGGTTGCAGTGTTGGAACAAAATGTGTGTCCCTATGCCTAAGAGAGATATTCCCTATGCCTAAGAAAGATATTCCCTATGGTACCATATATGTACATGTGTATGTCCCATTATATCACATGTCCACTCCTTAACACATCTCATGCACAAACACTCTTTGTTTTCTAAAAATGTTTGTTATATTTTCATTGCTTTTTTAAAGGAGATAGGGTTAGCATCCCTTGGCGCATCAGACGAGTGGATAGAGAAGCTATCAAGTGTAAGTCATTTATATGTGGAGTGACTATGTTCATGAGGGCTAACACATGTGTGGGTGGGTTAGCTGTGGGAGGGTGTATCTGCAATCAGTGAGCTACCCATGGGTGATGCAGCTACTTGGATGGTGTATGTACAGTTCTTGTAAAAGTATGTAGCTGTGTGCATGTATGTGCGTGTATATGCACAGTTGCTAATAGTTGTACTTGTGTTAACCACATTTACTTAACCGTAAATTAACTCCTGCTGCTTAATAGATTACCCCCTGCTACTTAACCATACATTCGTATTGTACATGCAAACTTCATAGTTTTATTTCTTAGGGATATAGAGTTGGTCCCTTGCAGTGATGTCGAAGGAGAGGTGCATTGTATTATTAAAATAAATCTATCTCACTTGAATCAAGTAAAGTGTATGCGTACACGTATATGCAAAGCAACTAAATAATTTTGACCTCCAGAGTGTTTTTAAAACATGGTTTCTATTTTTAGCTCTACTGGTTTACAATTGAATTTGGTCTGTGCTTGGAGAATGGTCAGCCAAAAGCATATGGCGCTGGCCTGCTATCATCTTGTGAAGAACTGACAGTACGTGAAAACATCTTTTGACTAGTTGTATATTATTTCCCCCCCCCCCCCCCCCCCCCCCCCCCCCCCGAGAAGTGTCTGTTTGGTCCATTCTAACTTTATACATGTAGGTATCTTCACTTGCACTAAGAATACAAGTCAAAGTTGCTCATGTATTTTGTTTTATTTTGCTACATGTGTACATGGTGCATATGGACTCTTTCCACAATAGTTGCCATGGTAACTAGTTGAAATCGCTGTTTTAGTGCTTCACTTTCATACCATTAAGCTTACAAAGACAGCACAAACTCTGCAAGCACATGATGCCATTAAGAGAGCACCAGGAGCTGGCTGTGGAAAGTTATAGTTAGTTGCCTACTAGAGAAAATGGCCAATTGCCATGGCAATTATCTACCATCGAAAGGGTTCATATACATTGCTCTAAATTCCAATGGAGTCTGTGCAAAAGTGCAGAGTCCCTCACTATGCTTGAAGTTGCAGGGCCTTAGGAGTTGTAAATCACACAGACACCTTTGTCTCAGTGTCTAAAACTAAACGCATTATGTAAGGCATTTGGTGTTACAATGTTGTAATAATCTGGCAAATGACCACCGCAGTTTTGTGTCAGTGACCAGGCAAGATACGAGGAATTTGACTGCACCAGGGCAGTTACACAACACTACCCAACATCTGGGGCCATGTACAGTACTTGTGGGGGCCATGTACAGTACTTGTGGGGGCCATGTACAGTACTTGTGGGGGCCATGTACAGTACTTGTGGGGGCCATGTACAGTACTTGTGGGGGCCATGTACAGTACTTGTGGGGGCCATGTACAGTACTTGTGGGGGCCATGTACAGTACTTGTGGGGGCCATGTACAGTACTTGTGGGGGCCATGTACAGTACTTGTGGGGGCCATGTACAGTACTTGTGGGGGCCATGTACAGTACTTGTGGGGGCCATGTACAGTACTTGTGGGGGCCATGTACAGTACTTGTGGGGGCCATGTACAGTACTTGTGGGGGTCATGTACAGTACTTGTGTGGGCCATGTACAGTACTTGTGGGGGCCATGTACAGTACTTGTGGGGGCCATGTACAGTACTTGTGGGGGTCATGTACAGTACTTGTGGGGGCCATGTACAGTACTTGTGGGGGCCATGTACAGTACTTGTGTGGGCCATGTACAGTACTTGTGGGGGCCATGTACAGTACTTGTGGGGGCCATGTACAGTACTTGTGGGGGCCATGTACAGTACTTGTGGGGGCCATGTACAGTACTTGTGGGGGCCATGTACAGTACTTGTCAGTGTGTAGTTATATTAACATTGGTGCATTTAATTATTATGTATAAGTAACTGAGGTGGGTTGTTGAAGTACATGCAGTCATGTGAGCAAGTAGTCTCAATTGAATATTAAACACTTTTCGTTGCAGTGAATTTGCAAAGGAGATTCCGAAGCCCTTCACTGTGCGCTACGATCCTCTCACACAAGGGGTACAAGTTGTGGGTCTGGGCACTGGTGGCAGCACATAACTTTCAACAGTGCTTTTCATTGTTATCATAAATGATGGATATATTGCAAGCCTTCCATAGTATGCTGTGTTTTTTTTTAAATCAACATTTTCAGATGTACATGTAAGTGCATCATTTACTCCCAGTGTGTGTGCAGTGGGGGGGGGGGGGGGGGGGGGGGGGGGGGGAGAAAATTGTATACATGTAATTAGATCAAAGCAAATACAGAATCTTTTTTTAAATAAATGTAATGAAATGATTATCCAAAGCTCAGGTCATCTGCTACAATTGATTATCCTACGCTAGTACCCCACGTACTGTCACCTCCCCCCAGCGCGGTAATGTACTATAATGGATGCGCGCGGCGTACCTGGCAATATGCATTAACGTTCGATTGAGGTACAGAAAGACAAGGTTAATAATGGGTGCAGTGGTTAAGAAGCCTACATGTATAATTATATATATAATTATATAATTATGTAGCTAGCTACTCACATAATTTTATTCATGGCCACTTAACTGCGCGAGCACGTGTGCAACATGCAGCGCGCACAGTCTATACAGAGGTTTGTGGTCTCTTTCAAACACGCCACAAATATATAGATAAGCCAAAAGCGGAAAGGGATATGATCTATTGAATTTCGGAGGTTATCAGAAGTTGTCTAAAAACTTACTGCAACACTGCAACCAGATTTATTTATTTTTAAAGATGATACATTAAGTACTTGATTTTAAGTCCTTCCCACGATTGTAAGATTCAAAACTAGCATAATACATTTTTATTGTAGGGGTTCAACATGAATCAAACGTTATGCATGCAGGATGAGAATGCGTGGGTCCGGGGGAACTAACAACCAAACGCCTCAAGCACAGCTAGAATTGCACATTGAAAGAGTTATAACTGTTACTGTCAAATAATAAAACCTCATTCTCCACCGGCGTCTTTTTCCTGTACATCACGTGCGAGCAGCACACATGAGTCATCAGTATCGCTCCGACCATAAATCCAACAGAGGCGCCAATCACCGCAGTTGCCATGGCGAAATGTATGTTCCGTAGATAGCTGCTGTCGCGAGCCGAAAGCACCCGGTAGACGAAGGGAAACAGAATCATCACAAAAAGCAGAGGCGGATACACGAGAAGCGGTTTGATGTAGACCAAACGCTTCCTAGCCGACTCGTAAGGATTCGACAGGCTCGAGCTCATCACAGAGCTGTTGTGTAGAGTTGCGCGGAGCTTCAGGAACGCAACCGTCCCGAACAGCACGAGAACGTTGAGGCTCATAAAAAGCACTAGTGGCCCGTAATACAGGGTGAACTCTTCAACGATCTGGTTTGTATGGCCGCTAATAAAACACCACATTCCGTTCGACCCGTAGTCCTGGGTAACGAAAGGTATCCAAGTGTACAGAAAGGGTAATAAGATCGAGACGACAATGTACAGCCACTCGCGCTTCTCCATTCTCATGTGGCAAACGGCGTAAGAAAATAGGTGCAGCGTCAGACAAAGCGAGAATAATAGCATCACCCACATAGAGTACACGATCAAGAATCCGACGACCTTGCAGCCGAGAGAAGAGCTGGACGAGTTGACTGCCGAAGCAGTGGAATTGTCGTCTTTCGCCCGTAGTTCCACTAGGACCAAGCTGGTGCAGGTGTTCCAGAAGAAGGCGCACATAACCTGATATGCCGCCAGCCTGTAGATCACTTGCATGTGCAGCTTCAGGATCACCAGCATTACGACTGCTGCGGCGCAAGTGGCCATAGATAGCAGCGATACGCAGCCAAAAACGAGCTGCACTGATTTGACGTCGCCCATTGTCTCTGCCGCGTTCTTTCTTTCAAACTTTAATTTCAATCAGACACGTGCACAAATATACTCGGCGCCCACATATAACATAACCACGATTTTTCACATGACGCGACGCGGGGGCGTAGTATAGAGATATCGCATATGGCTGTGAGAAGTTAACGTGCGTTAGTCTCGTGACCAACAGACCCAAGTGTACGGGGTCGGAAATCGTGGTCAGCAGCGTGCTTCGCTAGCCCTCAGTTCTACACAACTCGCTTCATACTACAGTCTGTCCTCCTTATAAGCTCCATGTTTGTTCCCTAAGCTTATATATGGGATTTGAGCTATAACGAATGTTGTTTCTTGCGTGTACCTAACAATAATAACATTATGAATTTTATTACGCGTCAAACAGCATTTTGTTCTGTAAACACACCCAGAATCCCCAGATGCCTATAATCCTCTGAAAAGATGCCAACATTATCTCCTAGAAACTGTAAAAGAGTTGACACATGCACTGTCCTTCAATGGAACAGCTTTCTTCTTCATCAACATCCAAACCTGTAGGTGAAGTCGTTTGACCCAATAGCCTGGCTGCCATTGCATTGTCTCCTCCCCTTCTGTCGCCATCTCTCCAGGATCCATTACCCAATCAACTGCTGCCATTCGGGTCACTCCCAGTTCAACAGGCAACCTTGTGATTACAGCAGCTATCTCCCTAGCTTAGTTGGGAACTTTCTCCAGCATCTGCCAGAACCCCTGACTTGCACAACAGTTCAAGAAAGTTGATCTATTTATTGGTATTGCTATAACACCACTCACTGCCTGTCTGTAGTATCAACCTGTCCTATCAAAATTGAAGATGTCATCTGGCCTAGAGTATCAGGCAGCTACCTCTGGGCTCTAGACACATCTTGCGCTCATGTATGCTGTGCTTTACCAATGCCATTATTGTTTTGAGGCGACATCCCCACATATAAGGAATGTCATCCAATTCAAAGGTCTGGTGGCGATTTCCCATTCACAACTAACCACATACAATTACTGTTGTGTTCACCTCGAACGGAAACCACACTTCCAGGTACCATTCAGGAACATCAGGTAGGCAATAATGAGTTTGTAAGCATAGCAAAAAAAAAAAAAGTACCCTCATCAAATCAAAAGTTGTTTGTTTACTTTCACTTGACAGGTTTTAAACCATGTAACTGGTATTACCCTACGTAGTGTGAAGTACATGTAAATTAATCCTGTTTTGTGTTTACTTTCACGTTTAAAACCACATACATCCTTCCCCTTAAAATGTGGTATTTCTGCAAATACCTCAAGTGCAATCCTTAAAACAAGTACAGGTGATAATGTTTCATGTCTATAATCATAAATTCATAGTTCTGAGTTGCACACATTTAAAGCAGTACTTCCCGCACCAATAACAAACATTCCAGAACCAAATCAGATCAACATCAAAAATGATATACACAGCTGCATCACAACCAGGGTCAAAAAGTTTACTTCTTTTTAGAGACACCCACAGTGCGCCCTCTTCTGCCAGTGGTCTTGGTGTGCTGACCCCTGACCCTCACACCCCAGTAGTGACGAAGACCCCTGTGTGCTCTGATCTTCTTCAGGTGCTCAAGGTCCTCACGGAGCTTGTGTTCCAGCTGGTTAGCCAGTATCTGCACATCAAAAGCACCACCAGTAAAGGTACGTGTGTACAAAGATGCCAGCATCAAACACAAATAACAAGAGTAATCACCCTTGTGATACTTTCGAAAATACAATGTGTACTTTTAGCGTTAGTTAAGAACACAAGCTAAAGGCTATATGTTAGTATTGCATTATCTTGCCATCCTTATGGTATACCACCAACTGGAAACAACTAACTTACAGATCTCCCAATGGGGGTTGCCATTCTAAAAATAGGTACAGATTAGACCACATCATGCCCAGAAGTACACAGGGATAGTAAATTAACAGAATTAATTTGCTTTTTACGGTTAAATATTTTGAGGGTCTTTCCACGCTGTATACAGTAACCCACCATTCAGTACTGCCCTATAAGGTAGGAGGCCCAACTTAAGACCCTCAATATTTTACCATAAAATACATGTACTCAGCCCGCTCTCGCTCCCCCCCCTCCTCCACTTGTGATGGACAGATGCATGTGCATAGTAGGGTCAAGGAACGGTGTTGGAGATGCTACACAAAACTGCCATGAGACTTGAGGTTGTTCAGTGGGATGAGCTCCTCACTTTGGCTGTTGTGAAGCGAGGCAAGACCAACCCTATGCCTTAAGATGTACAGGAAAATGTCATGCAGTAAAGCTTTGTGGAGGAGGTGATCAACCATGCCAGGAAGGCGTCATGGCAGCTAGAGAAGGTGGAGAAGACCAAAGGCCAAAGTCGCACATAAATAAGAGGCAGAAGCTCTCCTTACACCAAATGAGACATCAAGATTGTCAACAGATTAGAGCACAATTGGAACATGATGGAATATGAAAACGAGAAACTCGCACTCGACTTGGATGATAAGAGGCTTGCGAGGGCCAAGAGAGAGATGGCAAGAAAGAAAATCAAAGCTGCCACAGCAGCCATCGTGGCACATGCGTATGTAGGTGATGTGGCCACACGTAGGTCCAGCCATTGAACCAAAGTCAGCTGCAGCAGAGAGCTTGGCCGCATCAGTTGTGTATGCAAGAGTTTCGTATGCGCACAAGAAATGAGACAAATGCGTTTTTGATGACAATGGTTTATATATATATACATGTATCAAAAGTTGTGAACAAAAACGGGGGTATACATGAAGGATGGTGCCAAGAGCGGCAGAGGGTTAATTTAACTTTTCAAAGCTATGGAGCTTGCTTGTATGCAAGTTACTGTATGTATGATAGGTCTGCCGATACCCAGCTCACCCTAAATGCAACCTTTAGGCGTTGTGTTGGCCTATTAAGCAACAGCGTGTGGCAGCTGTGTTTCTAATTTTTTTAAAATCGATACATTAATTTTTACAAACTTTGTGTGTTGACCTTGTGTGGCCCCTGTAAATGGGGGCGTACAGCACCAATATGTGGAGTTGAGGATGGTGGCATGCATGAGGTAGTCCTGAGTGCTTGGTCCACTTAGCATATACAAGTCCATTAATCTGATTCAACACCCACATTGTAATCTGGGAGCATGCAAGGCCATTCTGATAAAAAATTGGCTAGCAACCCACACAATACCCAACAGCTAGGCTATCATATTCCATACAGAGTTAGGCTATTGTATTCTGGACAGATTAAAGCATCTTAGTAACTATTGTATTCTGGAAGGCATCTAAGCTAGGCTATTCCCGGGTTAAAGCTACTAAGTGAGGCTATTCCAGGGTTAAAGCTACTAAGTGAGGCTATTCCAGGGTTAAAGCTACTAAGTGAGGCTATTCTAGGGTTAAAGCTACTAAGCTAGGCTATTCCAGGGTTAAAGCTACTAAGCTAGGCTATTCCAGTGTTAAAGCATATAAGCTAGGTTATTCCAGGGTTAAAGCATCTAAGCTAGGCTATTCCAAGGTTAAAGCTACTAAGCTAGGCTGTTCCAGTGTTAAAGCAGCTAAGCTATTCCAGGGGTTAAAGCTACTAAGCTAGGCTATTGCATTCTAGGCAAGGTTAAGGTACCCCGGGAACGTAACTGTGCAAAGCAACAACAGGTGTAATGCTACACCAGAAGTACAGGCTAACAGGAATCAATGTGGCCGTGCATAGTAAGCTATTCAAAGCAACATAGCGTTGTGTGCACGAGATGACTACAGGGAATGTACACACGTGCATGGGATGACTACAGGGATGTATGCACGTGCACGAGACAACCAACATGATGTTCAAATGAGGTACCTGCGAGTATTTCCCATCCTTTGGGTCCTTTTGTCTGTTCAGGAACCAATCGGGAATTTTGTACTGACGGGGATTTTGCAGAATCGTCACTACTCGGTCAATCTAGAGCAGCCATGAAGTGTTTAGAAGCATGGATTCGATAAGGAATACGCGACAAACCTCTTCGTCTGTCAGTTCACCAGCCCTTTTAGACATATCGACGTCTGCTTTCTTCAACACGAGGTTCGAAAAACGGCGTCCCACTCCCTACAAGGCGGCAAAAGGTTAGAAACGCCATCTATCTACGTATCCTCCCTGTACGTTACAGTTCCCATCCCACACACATACATATATACATACATAAAGTTTCTTACCTTAACGGATTTCAAAGCGAACATGATTTTATGACGCCCATCGATGTTCGTGTTCAGAATACGCAAGATATGTTGGAATTTTTCGGGTACGACCAGAGCCTGGTACAGAAAGCAGAGTAGATCAGCATAATACCAGTAGGTACGTCTTTATTTGTTACTAACAACCGGATTACTTCTGATATGAAAACACATGTACTCACCATCTTTATTGACGAAAACGAGAAAGAACGGCAATACGCATGCGCGTTCCTATGCACAACCAAGGAAGGGGTGCCCAGGTCACAAATATGCCGCCTCGGCACTTGGCCAGGCAGGTTTCATCGCTGCTCAGCTGGCTGGATTCAGGAAGGGCGAGGGCAGTGTATCATAGACCTGCGTACTGCAATTTTTTGGCATAGCGGTTATAATTCAGACAAAGCGGCTTAGCCGTGCGGTACGGTACGTGATGATTACACATCCCTTGCTTGCTATAGCTCTTGTTTGGTCGCCCCCCGCGATGCTCCCTAATTCTTTAACTTCCTTTATAAATACTTTGAGCTTCTATCCAGTTTGCTCTATTGAAGAAAATTATTAAATAAAGACCAATAGGTTTGTGGCCTCAAGCAGGATCCACCTTTTTTTTTTTTTGATTAATCAGTTTGCATTAAAACAAGTGGTAGCTAATTGGATGTACTTTCAAACGTTTAGGTACCTCTGTAGTGTAACCGACTCTTGCTTTTATCACGCTATTCTGCACCTAGTCTGGGGACCCGAATGATGGTTCTACTATCAACTGTGAACTGGTTTTTCGCTTGTTGCTACCCCTCCCCCAGCAATTTAGAAAATTGGCTTTTTGATCAGATATTACAGACAGTCTTCAGTATTGGCTTAGCATCAATTTTCATTGCCCCTCTAAAATGTGTGAGTGTGTGTGTGTGTTTGTATGTGTGAATGTATGTGTTTGTGTGTATGCATTGGCGAGTTGTTCTGAACAATTTCCAGCAACTTTGCCTGTATTTAACAAGCACCAACGTTGTTGGGCATTAGTAAAGCCTGCTTGATTGTGATGGGGGCTATAGAAACAAGTGTCAAGTTCACACTTCTGAAGTGAAGAACTTTGATTGTCACACTGCATGGACTTATGTGTGCATTAAGATGGCAACTGTTTATCCTATCTCTGTGCTCCAAGGCTGTTGATACATAGCAGTATGCAATTTTCTCATTGCCTCCATCAGTACTTAGTACTGTAAAGATCAAGTTAATTCGAATTATTAAATTCAGCCAAACCATTTTTACGAATTAAAATTACGAATGCCTGTATTGATAACAATTTTTAAATACTAATCTGAATACGAATGCAATCATGAGAATGGCTACTAGTACAATGAGACAGTGGAATTTCCGGAAAGCTGATTGATGGAAAAGAGTTCCAACTACCCGAGGACCTAGCTAAATGCTTTGATATAGTAATACGTGATGCATTATGGTCACACTACAACACTAGCACCTAAATTCAAGTAGTAGTATGGCGTTTTGGCCGCTCTGAACATTTAACGTGCTGAAGAAGTTACGTACATACAGTGCATAACGTGATACTTGATCCTAAAAATTTTTCCAGCATTTTTACAATTCTTTTGATTTTTGTAGCCTAGTGGTATGAGGTAATCGAAATCTGAAAACGGAATAAGCTTTACTAGCCATCTGGCAATAAGTAACATTGAAAACGAAGTGTGTCAAGTTATTTTCGGGCCCGCACTCTTTTATTTTCTATTATTGCTCCAAACACACAGTTTTTAGCCCATTTCTCCTCTGTTTCGCAACGGATTGCGCTGATCGTTGGTACATATATGCAGCGTTGCACCTTGCACCAAACTGCGCAGTCCGATTTCGAACCCGGGACACAGTTTGAGTTCTGCTTGCCTACGAAGGCCAATTTGAGGTGGAAAAGTGTTAGGTTAGGATTTTCTTTAGGCACGTTTCATCCTGCATAAAAGTGAGCACGTAGGCAGTCAAATGGTACCTGGATCGGAATCAGGTCTAGTTCTAGCAGTATAGATCGTCTTTACCCTCTAATAGACGCGTCAAGTCGGAAGGTTGAAAAACAGCGGACATATTGAAATGAATATCATTTGTTATGACGTCATTACTAAACATGACTGAAAGTGGGTGTGCTGATCATAGCAAAAACGGTTCTTTTCAGAACCAAGAAGAGCAAGCTTCTACCTCTGGGCTGCCACTTCGTAGGAGAAAGCAGTCGCCACCAATATGGGAGCCGCTGATGAAGAAAAAAGCCCCGAGAGGCGAGAGGTAACCCCACGGCCGGAGCTAGGTGTTACACGATTGCAGCAAGCGCAAGCCATCAAGTCTCGGCGACCAGCAGCTGTGATTGCCAGCAATGCATCGAAGGAGCTCGAGGCCTTAGCTGCTCATATGCCACACATCCCTGATGCCGATGCAAGAAAGCTAAAGCACTCTGACTGCGCATGTACTACCTGGAGCTCTCCGAAGGAGCACGAAAGTCGGAAAGAGGTTTTTTTAATAATTTACCCCAATGCATTGCCAGCAATCACAGCTACTGATCGGCTTTTTTTATTGGGGCTTTTTTTCTTCATCAGCGGCTCCCATATTGGTGGCGACTGCTTTCTCCTACGAAGCGGTAGCCCACTGGTAGAAGCTTGCTCTTCTTGGTTCTGAAAAGAATCGTTTTGGCTCTGATCAGCACAACAGCTATACAGTCATGTTTAGCAATGACGTCATTAACAAATGATATTCATTTCAATATGTCTGCTGTTTTTCAACCTTCCGACTTGAAGCGTCTATTAGAGGGTAAAGACGATTTATAATGCTAGAACTAGACCTGATTCCGATCCAGGTACCATTTGACTGCCTACATGCTCACTTTTAGGCAGGATAAAATGTGCCTAAAGAAAATCCTAACCTAACACTTTTCCACCTCAATTTGGCCTTCGTAGGCAAGCAGAACTCAAACTGTGTCCCGGGTTCGAAATCGGACTGCGCAGTTTGGTGCAAGGTGCAACGTTGCATATATGTACCAACTATCAGCGCAATCCGTTGCGAAACAGTGGAGAAATGGGCTAAAAACTGCGTTTTTGGAGCAATAATAGAAAATAAAAGAGTGCGGGCCCGAAAATAACTTGACACACTTCGTTTTCAATGTTACTTATTGCCAGATGGCTAGTAAAGCTTATTCCGTTTTTTTATTTTGATTATCTCATACCACTAGGCTACAAAAATCAAGAGAATTGTAAAATTGCTGGAAAAATTTTTAGGATCAAGTATCACGTTACGCACTGTAATTTGTCATCGACTTTAATTAAAACTAATTACGTACTGCGTACAAACGGAAACGTTATTAAAAATACGAATACATTATACGAATTTATTGAATAAATCATATTATTATTCATATTTAACTTGATCTCTGCAGTACTTAGCAGCTTTGCTACTGGCCCACCACCTGTTTGAATATCGATGCCCATCAGCAGGATGAGTTTAAATATTTAACTTGCTGTGGTGCACAAATAACACATACATAACTTTAATAACACATACATAACTTTAATAACACATACATAACTTTAATAACATATACATAACTTTAATAACATATACATAACTTTAATAACACATACATAACTTTAATAACACATACATATCACCTAATTATCACAAATGTAACTCTGAACCAGAATTGCGTACCTGAGGGGGGAGATTATCATTATAATATGTTTTGTTCTGAGCTAATTAAAATAAAACAGTTTTGAACACAGCAGATCCATAAATTCATGATGTATCATCATTAATACAATGGTAATTTTATTGATTACACTTTGCTGTGATTACCATGCAATCCACTAATTCATTACTTGCAACCATCAAATAAATGTGATAACAACTAGCCAACATTATTACATGTACAGTGATAAGTTGGTACTCATTCTTTTGTCCAACTCCAATGAATGTAATGAGTCCAATTTGTTACATCCCAATGATGTAATACCTTTGGAAGTAGCTGTCCATAACATTAGGCATGTGCCATCCACCCTGTGCAAGTGGGCAACACCCGTATCACGTGGATTCAAGTGCAAAAGGTACCAATTATTGAATGTGCTTTAAATAAAATGTCCAATGTGCTAGTCAACCTCTGCTGTATCAGTATTGCTCACTGGAGGCAAAGGCTAGGATCCTTCTGCTCATACCTCACTCTGGCAGGGAGATGTTGTGCTGTTCCAACTTCAACCTATACTTCTTCAACTTTTCCTGTGAGGGTTAGAATTGAAATTGAAAGGTGCTTCGACAATATTTACTAAGCTATCATGGGGTAGCATGCAGCCATTTCAGCATATCCATACTCACGCCTTCTGCATCTTGTATTATGTATATTGCACATGAGATAATGGACTGTGTATATTATCTGTCCTTGGTACAATTTAAAAAGAAGTATGCATAGAATTAAGATATATGAGAAAAGGTAAGTGGCTAGGGGTAGGAGGATTGGAAGAGGTGAAGTACCAAGAGGTATCTTGTGTATACCTCTCTGTCTGTCCTCAATAAAGAAAGGTACCATAACCTCAGTCTGTACTCAGTTTCTTCTGTCCCTTCTCACTCCCCACCCCCACCCCACCCCCCACCCCCAAGCTAACCTCTGCCATTGACAGATTTTGTTGACACAGCTGAAGGGTGTGGGCAACTTTCTGAGCTTCTTTGCGTTCTGCATTCTTCTTGATGTCTGAACGTTGCTTGGATGTCATGAACACACCTGTTCAGTGGTGTTGGTAGAGGTAAACAGCATGTCGAAATTAAAATTAACATTCCCTTTTGGATTCGTAGGTATGTACCCATGCGCAGCCCATGACTGCCATCTGAACACTTTACAGTCCACATCATATCAGTATGCCCGTCAATGGAAACCTTCCCTGCTTGTGACCAACACTCTCTGAGGCACGTACGTGTCTTAACGTGTTGTATTTTAAAGAGTACATATGGATCCTTGCATGTGTGTAGTATTTCACAGACCGGCACCCTCTATACATATAGGGGTGTCCACAAATCTTTTAAACCTAACTGATTTAGGGATGGTGCTAATTATATGTAAGCAGTAATAATTATGTATAATTATATGTGCCGGATATACTAACAAAGCCAGCAGTCAGCGATTTCTTACAAACGACTGAGTTTATGATGGATGCAGTGTGTAACAGATGAGTTTTTATTACCTGGCGACTTAAGAAATCCATGAAGCCATTAGGGACCTTCAAATTAAACAACTCATTATTAAAGTTTATATCCCTAGTTATCTGCAATAATTCAATGCTAAAAGCCTTCAAACAGGTTTTAATTTTAATTCCTATTAAAGTAGCTTGTTAAAAAATTAATTGTTAATGATAATTACAGGTAACTCTGATTGCTCCATAATCTGCTTTAATTGCCTAATTGGAATAATAATAAAAATCAACCAATATTTAATATTATATTTGTGGACTCCATGTATATCAGACATGTACAATATTACATCTCTAGCCTGATATCTGACTTGCTACATGTCATTAAGGATTATAAACAGCAAAGAGACCTACCATTGACGATACGCACCAGCCTCCATAGTCTTAGTAGGATGAGCAGTCCAGCTATCTCAAAGGCTCCTTCCTCTATCCTGCAAACACAAAGATATGATTAGCTTCCTCACTCCACTAAGTTAGCTAGAAAATGGTCTGTGTAACATCTCACTGCAGGACTCTGACAGTGTGCATGTAGAGGTCACAGTGCACGTAGGGGTCACAGTGCATGTAGGGGCTACAGCACACGTAGAGGTCACAGTGCACGTAGAGGTCACAGTGCATGTAGAGGTCACAGTGCATGTAGAGGTCACAGTGCATGTGAGGTCACAGTGCATGTGAGGTCACAGTGCACATAGAGGTCACAGTGCATGTAAGGGTCAGTGCATGTAGGGGTCAGTGCATGTAGAGGTCACAGTGCACATGGAGGTCACAGTGCAATTAGAGGTCACAGTGCATGTAGAGGTCACAGTGCACATAGAGGTCACAGCACGCATGCACAATACATAGAGGTCACTAGTATAGAGGTCACCAGCCCGATGTACAAACGTCCGAGTGACACGCATTGCACACACACACACAATATATGGACATAACTGGATCATCCAGTTAGCAGCTGGCCCCAATCCTGTTAGTGCCTCACTCAGCGCCCAACCCAAATGCAATGGGGCCACCTGCCATGTTACCTGCATGTGACCTGCATGTGACCTGCCAGGTGACCTGCCATGTGACCTGCATGTGACCTGCATGTGCTACAGGCAGCACTAACATCACTACACTCCACTTACATTTGCACAGACTACATGCACAAACTCACTCTGATGCTACGTCAATGATCCACGACAGAACCACAATGGTGGCATCAAAAACCTCAAACTTGTGAGCAAAGAACGCAAAACCCGAGGCAAAGACTTTGAAGGTTATCTGTGCATGGGATATTGGTAGTAAAACATCCAATTAAATACTCACATATGATCAAGTATCTGTGTTCTCACCCTCTGATGCACACTGACTGTTCCCTCACCTCAATCATGAAGATTGATAAGATACTTAAACTGACTCTATTCAACTCAACTGCAGGATTAGGGCCTGACGTCTCATTAACTGATGCATTCAAGAAAATAGATGGGATGATGATGTGAAAGCATTTAGCGTGGCTTACAACGTAGGCATATTTTCTTTCCACCCTGGTACCCACACTTGCAGAAATCTTCTCCATTTCCAGCAGAGATGTTGATGTTTTCCAATAGCAGTTGAGCATGGGGGCCGCAGTAGCTTCTTGAACCAGCATGGTAGTGGCAGTACTCAGCCTGGGGCAGCAGGCCAATCCCCACACATGAAGCAGGCACTAGGAGGTGAGTATAGGCAATAGCATAACCAGTCCTACACATGCACACCATGCACATTTAACACACCACACACATGTACACATTCATACACACACATGCACACATTCATACGCACACATGCATGCACACACACACATGCACACATTCATACACACGCACACACACACACACACACACACACACACAACACACACACACACACACACACACACACACACACGCACACACACACACGACACGACACACATACCTAATGCTCCAACCTCAAGCATGAACACAAACAATACCACAAGTGCATCTATCACAATCAGGACTACCACAATCAAGTGGATTATTTTGTGGTGAAGAAGGTGTTGAAGAAGTGACCTAAAACTGAAAGGAGAAATGGCACATAGCAAATGTAGTAGGTACTCTCTGATAAATCTGAGCACTGGGACAGAGTATTGATGAGTTGGAAATATGTTAAAATTCTATTTTGTATCTCTTGTTTTGCCACTTTATTTTTTGTAAAATGTTTATTAATAAATCAGACTTGAAAAGACCAAATGCTACACCACTTTTTAATAACTTTGGGAGCTTAATTAGAAAAGCTCTCCATTGCATTATGCTATACGTCATTTCACAATGGAGTAATGAGAAATCTTGATTAAAAATATCAGCTAAATAATAAAGTAAATAAATTAATAACTCACTATTGAAGTTAGAACTCAAAATAAAAGATGTTCCACTGCATATTCATATCTTGGACTATTTATAAGTAATGATATCTAACCTTGCGAATAACTTTGATAATAGTGGGCTTTGAAACATGTTGATTTATAAGGGTTTTGATAAATTACGTGGGGGTCGCCAAAAATGTTTTTGAGATTTAGTGCTTTTAACGATGAGCCATTTGAGACGTGGATACAATACCACATGAGATAAAAAAGGCGTGTGTGTGGTAGTGGATTGGGGGGGGAGTTTCTGCTAAGAACAGAAGAGAAAGAAATCCCCTAGCTATGAGCTTATCAGCCCCAACCATACACACAAGGCGGCCTCAATTACTATTTTACGGAGACCGTCGTGTTATAAGTAAGAATCACGATACCATGAAATTAAGCGGAGCACAACTGTACCCTCTTACTTACGAGTGGTCTCCATCGTGAACGTCTCCAATCGACTCGTCTTCCATATTTGACGGCTTCTCTGTTGTAATAAATGGGTCAGTGCTTTTTGAGGCTTGAAGGCGGTCATTATACAATGAAATGTTCCTAATGTCGCAATATGGTCCTTCCATGTTTCGAAGTTGGTCTTTACCGTACCCCGACATGTAGCCAGCTGGAGCAGTGTTATGGCACCAACGAGGGGGAGTGATACTGTTTACACAGGTATGTATAGCGCGACCTTACGTGCATTCTGCTGGGCTCGCAATTAATAAGCATAGCTGGCGTGGCAGAAAAAGGAAGAGGGGAGGGGCATGCAGGGAAGAGAGAGGGGCATGCAGGGAAGAGGGGAGGGGCATGCAGGGAAGAGGGAGGGGCATGCATGGGAAGAAAGGAGGGGCAGAATTATCACACCACTTCTGGTAGCCAAAACTGGTGACAAAAGTCTGATTTTGGTCAACTGTGTAGTCCATATATATCTGGCTGTACTTACGATTGGAGCATGTGCAGCATTGGAAATGGTATTCTCGGATTGTACGCTCAGCTATATGAACATGTAAATGCTGCGGCTGGCTTGTATGCATGTATATGCATCGATCAGTATCAACATCAGGTGTTTGTATGCATATGACAATCGCAAAAGGTGGCCATCATTAATCCATAACAGCACCAAGTTATAGTTTAACATCAATACAGAATAGACTTGTCTCTCTTTATGTTGGATTATTAAACAATTCTAATAGCATCAGTACAAACAATGCACTCTTTTCAAAGTGGATGATGTGCTATGTTGAATGTTGCATCTGATAAAAAGAGAGTGGAGAGGGAGAGAAGGGAGGGAGAGGGGAGGGGAGGGAGAGGGGAGAGAGGGGAGGGGAGGGGAGGGGAGGGGAGGGGAGAGAGGGGAGGGGAGGGGAGGGGAGGGGAGGGGAGGGGAGAGGGGAGGGGAGGGGAGGGGAGAGAGAGGGGAGGGGAGGGGGGAGAGAGGGGAGGGGAGGGGGGAGAGAGGGGAGGAGAACAGATGGAAAGAGCATATATAAACAGGTAGGAGAGAGGTGGCACAACACATGTACATGCAGTCTGCTACATAACATTATCAAACCTCACAAGCAAAAGAGCTCAACATTGACACGCCCTGCAGGGAATCATTTTTATTGCACTTTTACTATTTTGCCCAGTGAGTACCCACAAAATGCAAGGCATCAAAATGGCTGCTGAGCACAGAATAACTTGTTCCCACCAATGAGGTAAACCATGAAGATTAACCACTACGCTAGGTTAATAAATAATTTCCTTGAGCTGAGACCTCCAATGAAACCACATAACTGCTACAAAATGCCTTTATGGCAAACAATAGGGCTTCACCCTGCCAACATGATGGAGAGTTACATAGGAACGAAAAGCTCAATTTGTCCACTACAGTGATTCACTACCACCTGCACTCACATGTACATCACTACCACCTGCACTTAATTGTACATCACTACCACCTGCACTTAATTGTACATCACTACCACCTGCACTTACATGTACATCACTACCACCTGCACTTACATGTACACACATACATTTATGTTGTTACCTACATGCATGCAAACATTCCTCATGTCCCAGAGCACATCCTCATACTTTGCATGAGTTCAAAACAAAAGCCTCATCACATTGCATTGGCCTGCCAGCTGAGCCATTACTTTAGTTGTAATTATGTTACCTATTACAATATATATGTAATATTACTAATAGCATAGACATAGTAGATTAGTGGAGTGAGTCTAATAAGAATTAGAATACTCCAATCTGGGAATAAGCAAATCAAATATCATGTAAGATGCACAATGTCTTCTGTTACGACTATGGAATGAGATTGTCCCATTACAACACCAAATATGTTTCATTACAACCCGTTATACGTTCACGCACCTTTACAAAGAGGTATTGCTTTCCTTCTGGTATCTCCCCTAAGTCTCCACCATGACCTGGTTGCTCAGCCTTCACTGCTTCCTTGATTGGCTTGTCAGGTATGGGTATCTTGTTCTCTTGGAGAAGTGTTTTGAATTGAACATTCTCCTCCTACAAAAGTGAGACACACATACCACTTTACAGGGTTATTAAATTCCGCATCGAAATTAGTTAATATTAAATAAACCTATATTATGTAGAGTGACATAACCAACAGCTCATAAAACAAAATGGCCAAAAAATGAATTAATAAAATGAAAATGAGTAGTGAGTGATTAGCAACTATGGGCCAAGAAAATGGCTCCATTTAAACTTTGATGCCCTGTGCAAAATTATGGAGTTATTAAGAACAGTGACACCATCTTCCCACAGACAGATTTACAATGTATACACCCCTACATACCAGGGCTGGCGGAAGCCTTTAAGGATTGGACCGGCGAGGGGGCGGGAAAAGCTCTCCCATCGGGCCAGGGTCTGGAGCGGAGCCCCATGCAGCCACTTTGCGACTATTGCACTTTTTAAGTCCCAAAACATAGCATAATTGCATAGAAATATGGTAGAAAGTCAATACAGCTAGGCCGTAGCAACGAAAGGCAAAGTGGTCCAGCTAATGCATTAGTTGTAATTCACTGCAAAATAGGTTGGTTGCTATGTCAACCCAAAATTTGGTCCGAGGTGTCGACTACGTAGTGTAAACCAAATTTGGTTAAACTGTTTCATGGTTTTTATGTGCACATTACATTGGTTTAAGGTTAATATACTGGTTAAGCTACTGATAGGATTAGAGCAACCCTGCCAGAGCATCAACTCAGCCAATGCACCATTTAAATATCTATCTGGTATGTTGTGAGATGTCAGCTATTGATACAGCATGTTCATTGGAAACAGGCAAAGGCTTAAGGATTCAAAACCAATCTAAAGGCATTCAATCTCATCAACCCTTATATAGATTTGCAGGTGTTTACATTTATTTGGGACATGACACATTTTACCAATCAGTGACCATGGACGTATTGTACATGTGGCTGTGCATGCATGTAGCTTTGCAATTTGCTCTTCTCTGTGAACATGCATTCAAACTCGCCAACCCATCCAAGAGTTGTGTCAATATAGGTGTTTATAGTAACCAAAGTATTTTGTTTTGGACATGACCACATACCTTTGAACCATTATATACCACTGAATTTGTGGGTATGTAGCTTTAAAACATTATACCAATCTCTGACCATGTATGTATCTTTGATACATTATGCCAATTTGTGGGCATGTAGCTATGCAATTTGCTCTTCTTGATGAACATGGCTTCAGTTTGTCTTCTAAGAAGTCCTTTCTTGCCATGAAATATTCCTTCTTCCTGGCCACACTGAACTGTGCTGCTGCAGTGGCTGCTCTAAACCACAGGTTGTGCATATGGCATTTTGAGGTGTCATGTCCCAAGGGTTCATAGTGATACGATTTGGCGTACACACGTCACATGCACGACGAATTTATCAAATTGACTCGATAACTTTAAAATAACTTATTCTCTGGCCAAAAATCAGTATACGGCTTTATAGGCCGTAGCAACCGCTACGGCCATGAAATACGACAAGACATACACGTATTTACCGCCTCGATGACAATATATGGCTTGGTTGATGTTACTGAATTCGAAACGAACTCGGATGCAAACAAATTTAAACAGATGCTGGGTCTCGTTTGATACTGCTCAAGAAGCTTTCTTTGTACGCATTTAAACACACCTGGCAAATGCCAAATTGTAATGCAGCCATGGGTATCTAAGACACCAATCCGCCCTAAAGGACCATTCTTCTTTCCTTTCGCTACCAAATACACGCTTTGGAAAGGCAAATTCCATGCATGGGAGGATGAACGTTTGCAGTCAATGATTACAATAAATATAGTATTTCAGCTGCCATGAATAGAACGGTATTGCAGCTACATTACTAAACTACTAGACTATAGTACATACAATTCATATTGTAATTAATTAGAAAATGGGTGTGGTTGGGTAAAAATATTGGTCCGGTGGCCGCCAGCCCTGCATACTAATAATATACATCCTGAAAATGATTTAGAAGTAAAATGTTATGACAGCTACCCCCTTGGTGAGCTATGCTTAACTGGGTTGTCTGCCAAATGCAACATGCCTACCTCAACAGAGGTGGCATTGCTCGACAGAGGTCACATCACCATGCCCACCTCGACAGAGGTCACATCACCATGCCCACCTCGACAGAGGTTATATCACCATGCCCACCTCAACAGAGGTCACATCACCATGCCCACCTCAACAGAGGTCACATCACCATGCCCACCTCAACAGAGGTCACATCACCATGCCCACCTCAACAGAGGTCACATCACCATGCCCACCTCAACAGAGGTCACATCACCATGCCCACCTCAACAGATGCTCACCTCAACAGAGGTCAGCTTCTCTTGGCACTTATGAAGGGCCCGAATGACGTGCTTCTTCTGATGCTGGACCTTCTTGAGCTCATTGTCGGCATGAGACTTTGAGGACAGGACAGCACCTGACCAAGAGAATGACATTATTCCAGACCCCTAACCAATAAGAATATTATTGTTACACAATGTTACCTGACCAACGACAATGACTCTGCAATTAATCAATGACACTTGCACCGTCGCAACACAAAGTTTAATATACATGTATATATGTAGTCAAGTACGATACTTGTGAAGCAATTTTCAAGTTTTCAAACTTTTATTCACAGCCAGTTAGCACAAAGGAGGTATATCAAGTACATGTACATGTACAATTCTTCTCATTTTAAATTTTATTTGCGTGGTTGGGAAAGGAGAGATAAATAATCTTTACTTTTGTTAATATACCCTTAATATTTGGTGACCATTAAAAATGTTCAATTGGGCCAAATCATTAACTGACTGACCACATCACCCCAATGGCTAACTAACCGTTGAATATTCGAACAACACGCCACAATCTCAGCATGATGAGAAGACCAGCTGCATCAAAGGCCTGCTCCTCCTTCCTGCAGACATCAAGTTGAGGTGTCATACAACATGTGCCCCTGGCATCCCTCAAGACCACTAACCACAAAGCACATACATGTACAAGAAAACACACACGCATGCACACACATGTACAGAGATATTCAGATGCAGCAGGCACACACATACATGTACATGTACACACGCACACGTACATGTACACACACACACACACACACACACACACACACACACACACACACACACACACACACAACCATTTAAACGCCATACAAAACTACATGTAAAACTATATCTAACTGTGCATGTTCACAGGACAGGTCATTAGTACTTGCTGTTACAGAGAAATTACTATACGATGATTAGAAACAAGAGCAAGTTGCAACTGTTCAAAACGATTACATAAAATTAACTAATTCGATGTGTAGTATCTTGTGTATGAAAAAAAAAAAAAAATTAAGCCTGCAAGTACTATTCCAAACTAGATAATAATTAAGTAACTGCAATGAAAATCGTCAATAAATGCACAATTAAGTTTATTATGTACATGTACACGTAAGATTAAAACTCAATTGCTGCTTTCCATGATTTTGTAAGGGAACAAGTTAAAGTAGCTTACACTACATGAAAGTGCTACAGACACGCCCACTCACTGTGATGCAATGTCCAGGGCCCAGGACAACAGAACAACAGTGGCATCAAAGACCTCAAACTTGTGTGTGAAAAATGGCAATCCAAAAGCGATGACCTTCGCCAATATCTGGAAGGGACATAGAAGGTACACAGAAGGTACACAGAAGGCAGGGATTTACGGCTCCCACCCCCTACCCACCCCCTGGTTTGTCCCTAATTTGACTAACCCACCCCCTGGTTTGCACATGCCATGTCAAAATAAGACAGCATGGCATGCCATTTAACAGTGCAGAGGGAAGACTTTTATATTGCCCACCCCCTATATTTATATATATACCGAAACCCACCCCCTGTTGCAAATTTGGCGGTAAATCCCTGGAAGGTACGTGTACAGAAGGTACACAGAAGGTACACAGAAGGTACACATGTACACAGAAGGTACACATGTACACAGAAGGTACACAGAAGGTACACATGTACACAGAAGGTACACAGAAGGTACACATGTACACAGAAGGTATACACTGTACGTGCATGAGTGAGAGCACATGCACACATGCTCACATGCTCACATGCACACATGCACACATGCACACATGCACACATGTACACATGCACACATGTACACATGCACACATGCACAGTCATTTCTCTGTATTAGCATGGTTGGAACCTGAGATGGATATATTGCCTATTACATGTAGTACACAGTTTATATCCTCCTTTTACAAGCACAGTCACCATACTACAATAGGAGTCGGACATTGCTCAATTAGTGTACAACATGACTGACATGGTTGGTCTTATTGTCAGAGCACTATTTTAAAGAATGATAGGTAGTTGCTAATGTGCCTCTTGCGGTGATGCTGTAAGTACACTGTACATGTACATGTATGTCAGTATTATAAATATCCATTCAAATAATGGCTTTGTTATACCAAATGTCTGGACAAAATGGACAGCTTATTTTGCACATTGAGCACACAATGACCTGGGACACACACACACACACACACACACACACACACACACACACACACACACACACACACACACACACATACACACACACACACACACACACACACACACACAAACACACAAATGCACACACACATGCACACACACTAACTAACTATCAAGCAGAAGTCATGGGTCAAATGATTGGACATGACAAGCCTTATGTACTACTGTATGTACTGGAAGTCAACACATGTCCTGTGTTCCACAATAACAATATCAACGTGTGCACATGTCCACAGAGACCACCAGTAGTTACAACAAGGACACCTGTATACCCTTATTATAAAATGCTGTGCTGTACATATATGCCCGTAATTACTTCATGTATAATGGACTACATCAAAATTAACCCCTTTATGACATCAAAGATAACATTAACTCCTTGATGCCAAAGTTAACCCACACATGGCACCAAGGATTACATCATTAACCCTTTACGACACCAATGATAATGTAATTGACCCCTTCCATATTCTTATCTTATCCACATTGCGTTGCTGTACACACCAACTCACAACAATGGTCTATTAATGAGCTTCATAAAGCATCTAGGCTACACTATACTTTTTCTTAATCCCAGCCCATTATTCCAAACAGCTACATGCATACATGTATGTACAGGCTGTATGGCCCACAAACCCACTACAGTGGTTATTAAGATCAGTTACAACATACAACATGTACATTGTATATAAAGACATGGGAAAAGTAGGTTGTGAAAAAACCAGCATTTTTAATCACATACACACACACACACACAAACACACACACACACACACACACACACACACACACACACACACACACACACACACACACACACACACACACACACACACACACACACACACACACACACACTTGCTTACTTCCACCATGAAGATACACAGAATGGAAAGACTCAGGGCGTGGAGAACAGTTGCAGGGTTAACACCACTCACTTCAGTACCTATGGCAAAATATGTCACGTGATGTACATGTATACATTTACATGTGCATGGACACAACACACATACACACACAGGCATACACAGCATACATGTACATGCACACACAGCATAATCGCATACATACAACTCATGCACACACAACACACATACACACACAGCACACATGCACACACAACATGCACACACAGCACACATAGCCATATTTTCATACATGTGACAATCTTAAGTATATGAATTCTTTTAACCCCCCCCCCCCCCCCCCCCCCCCCCACAAAATCAATAGTTAATATGTATGAAGACAATGGCCTGAGTTCACAGTGGTTTGCGGCCATGTATTTTGTGGACAAAAGGCATACCTATTGAAATATTGAAAAAGTGGCGTAATGCCTTAGCAACCACCCTTGACAACCGACAACCTTACAAACTTTGCACTACGTGTTAACATGTTTGAACTTGTCGCCATTTAAAGGCCATACATGGAATGAAGTACCTTTGTTCTATTAGTAGCCAATGTCACATGGCCTAGTTTTCTCTCCACTGCTTCCTACAAGCGGCCATTTTTTGACGAACCCATCGACTTCAACGTACTTTTTCGACTACGCAGACAAATTCTGCTCCCCAGATGGAAGCACAGAACAAAAGGAGACAGAAGGTACTAACAGCATATAGTATGGAACTGTAGCCATACTTTTTCTTTGCGATGGTATATGCGTGTGAAGTATACTGTGGTTTGAGCCGTGGTAACTATTAATAGTACATGTGCGTATGGACGTGTCATACGATGTTAAGGGATAGAATGTTTTTCTCCTTTGTTTGGCGGTGGAATTGCTTCCACAATCCGGGGTGCAATGGATAGCCTGTGCTCTTGAACAATAAGAGAGGGGTGTGGACCTTCTTGTTACTTGTAGATACAATGATAAGTTCTCTGTGTGGGCATGTATAGTCAGGATGGACTCTACCCCCTGTTAACCTAGGAGACCAAAGCCTGCACCCATCCACCGTGCCCATTGTTATAGATATATAAATTCTATCAACTTGATTGCTCTTGTAGACTGCCCAAGAGAAGTGAGCAATATGTATGGTGTGTGGGATGGCTTGTATCATCACTATCAGCCTTAGGTTGAGCAGTGCTGTATGTGAGTCTGGGCCCCAGACACTGGCTGTCTTCTCTCCCATACATGTAGGTGTACCATTAAGATCAATGTCCTAGCCATCATCAATTAAGGTGTTAGACAACCCTCCTCTTAGTGTCTCCATCATTGAGACTGCATCCCCCGGTACATGTACACTTCTCAGGTGTGCCTCTACTATTCTGACCCCAATCCATTGGTCTCCTCCCCTCTCTTCTCCCTCCCACCCCTCTCCTCCCTCACTCCCCTTCCTCCCTCTCCCTCCCCTCTCCCTTCTCCCTCCCTCCCCTCTCCCTCCACTCTCTCTCCTCCCTCCCCTCCCTCCCTCCCCTATCCCTCCCCTCTCCCTCTTTCCTCCCCTCCCCTCCTCCCTCCCCACCTCTCCTCCCCTCTCATCCCTCTCCTCTCCCCCTCCACCTCCCCTTCCTCTCCTTCCCCTCCCCTCCCCTCTCCATCCCCCTCGAGGTCCTCTCCTTTCTCTCCCCCTCTCCTCACCTCTTCTCTCCCTCCCACCCCTCCCCCCTCACTCCTTCTCCCTCCCATTCTCCCTTGTTGTTACACTTTCCCTTCAATTTACTGTACTACACTAATGCCAGTCTGTTGGTTCTCCTTGATAATTCTGTTTACACTTATAACTACACTGTCAAAGTACTGCTCATACACGTCACAAGCACCTACAGTGGGTGCCATCAGGGGATGTATGCTTATAGTAACTCTGAACATTGATAGAATGCCCTCCTTTTCTTCCCTGTAGCCACCAAAAGGCTTCCATAGACTCTGCAATGTTTCTGGAGCTGGTCTCTGTGGTGTTACATCTAGGCTATGTGACCGAACAAAGCAACTGAAGCCGCATTATTCATAGCAAAGCATAACCGTTTATTGTGTGATGAAAAAAAAAGTATGGCTGCATCTGAATGGTGTTACTGTACACCTGATTGTGTGTAGTTTACGATGCGGCATACCAACCGTCTTGAGAATTTGTCTGTGCTTGGTGTTTTCATCCTAAAGCTACCCCTCTCCCTTACGATATCCGTATATAAATTGGCTGCGCGTTATTAAGGATTGCGATATGAAGAGTGCGCATATGGTATAGTCTCTACTACGATGATACACCAGTTAGATGGAAGGGATCAACGGGCATTCGATGGTAAAATGAACAAGATACAGCTCTCTCAAAAAACGCCATTTTAATGAGGCCATGGCGCATATAGCCGCAATGGATTTTTTTTGGGTTTACGGTGTTGTCTAATTATGGACCCTTTTGTCCACCCGCAGAGGGCTGTGAGTTACATAATAGTTAGACATTGAAACTAAGGGATCCTCATGATTCACAATCCCTGAGGGACCTGGACTGTTAGCATCCCAAGCAGTAGCAAAGTTCTTTGGGCACTGCTAAGGGCTCACTGATTTAGATTATAGCAACACATACCAATAAACATAGGGAGGGTACTCTAAGTGCCAGAGGAAGGTACTCTACCATACAGTACCTGCCGTCTGGCTCTTAGAGTACCTAAAAAGGCGACTATGTAAAATAAGGTAACCACAATTGACCAATCAGGTTGCAAGATTTCAGTACGCTATAGCCTAACTACTCTTTATTAAGTGCAATCTCTTGCAGGCTTTAAGCTTCTCCGATGATCATGTAGCACTCCAATTAAAGCACACCATGACTAATAATTGCGGGTAGATGGTACCAGTTGTACATTAACTAGCAAGTCATTCCAATGTGAGCATGGAGTCTTTGCTGATGAAAAGCACAGAATACTACCCGGTAGTATAAGATTTTTATTATTGAAACATTGCATTTTCATGCTAATGTGTTACAACATAAATGCTAGGACCAGATTTCTTAATGAGGGTACCACCACCCCCTACGCCCCTTTCTCACTCACGCGTAACCACAATTAGCACTGAAATAACAATGAATACATAAATTCTTATCACAACATTAGCCTGCAAGAACTCTGCTCCAAAAGAGAGAAGGGTTGGTCACAGATGCAGCATCATCTTTCAACCTGGCGAGGTCTATCTTTAGCGTCTTCTCCTGCTCCATAGCTCTATACTCCTTGCCCAGTACTCCTAAATGCTCATCTTTCCGAATGGCATACTTCCTAACCTCCTCCATGAGCTACAAATGCCCAGTTGTGAACGAACGGTGCAGGTACATCAGGCAAATACCCCAGACATAACGGCTTAGGCAACAACTGGTTTTGATCTGATACACTAGGGACGCACGCTATGGCAATGGATTCATGCAGTGCAACGCCAACGGGTATCCCTATAGTCGTACTACAAGCCGCACTTGCTGCGCTCGTGCACAGGAGTCGCTGCCTTTTATCTGCAGGGGGCTCCGATCCCTGCATTTGATGCTGGTTAACCGCTGCGATATATTTCCTTTTGCACAAATCGGATTCATAGTGCCGTTGCACGTTAACGAATTCCTTGCTTTTTAAGCGCTTGCCACACCTATCACAATCCATATTCAAGTACGACGTTCAATCATTGGTTAATTATTAAAGCTGCCACTAGGGGGTTAAATGTTAAAATCGTTTGCTGCCGAGTTTGTGAGTGTCTAGCGATTGCGTGTGGGATGTCAGTGAAATCCTTTTGCTGAGAGAAATAGATTCATGTAACTCCCGCGTGAATTCGAAGTGAAAGAAGATAAAAAAAACACATGAATTCGCTTTAAATGTTTTAAAATTATATTTTAGCAGGGGGTACCACCCCCTACGCCCCCTTTTTCAATCCATCATATCTTTTTTCTTTAAAGTTCCATTTTAATTTTGAAAACAGATTCTTAATCCCCATTTAAAACTCTACAATATTGGATGATGGGGTCCGTACAGATTTTCTTGCCCCCCCCCCCCCCCCCCCCCCCCCCCCCCGCCCCTCGTGTTTTTTCCCTATACATGTACATGTGGATTTGTATGTCAGGTACATTAATCACACGCATGCACACTCACACCCACACACACACATACATGTACCCCACACTTGCATACATACACAACATTATCACACAAAAATCAAGGAAAATCGGTTATAAATTAACCCCAAACAGTTAATTAACTGATAATTGTTAAAATTCTAACAGCAAAAGAAGACATGCTGGTGATAACGATTTCAATAATTCCTATATGGAAGTAGAATTAAAGACAGTTTGCAGTGTTTAACTAACTTACCTATCCTACATTTAATAATATTAATATTATTAACTTGAAATGAGTGGTCATTGTATATTGATTTAGTTGGTTTTAATTTATTAATAAATTAGGCAAGTTGAAATTAAAACACATATTGGAGCTGTTTGGTGCCTATAAAATTATGTTTTTAATTAGGCGTTGGCGTTGTCAGAAATAATTTCGCTTAATTTTTTTAGTTAATCAAATATTCAGTTTGTTTACATCAGCATTTCAGCTCACATTATTAGAACATTTACAAATGTAGCAACAATTACCATTTAATTCACTGTTTTTTGTTGTTTAGATGCAATTTTCCTTGATTGTAGAACACCCTGTACACCCCACCCCCCCACCCCCCAGCAGTTAACTTACTCCTCAAGCACACCAACAGTCCCTCTTTGAAGCCGCAGCTACAAAATCCTGTGCCATTCCCGGCAGATATGTTGATGCCTTGGACGATGAGCTCGGCATGTGGGGGGCAGAAGGCCCGAGAGGCAGCATCATAGTGACAGAACTCCGCCTGGGGAAGCAGACCTTTGGCATAGCACTTGATGTTACCTACAGAGGGAGGGTTCAAGGTCATGTGAGGTGGGGGGGGGGGGGGGGGGGGGGGGGGGCAGAACTCTGCAACATCACGTGCAGAATTACTAGAAGAACCCACACTTTACACCCAAGAGAATCATCTAGGGTTAGAGAGTTTCCCACATACACCACACCAAGACACATACACACTTTTGCATTTTTATACATGTACAACATCAATAAGTATTCTAATTTTGGACTGAGAGACATTCTTTCTAGTGTGTGCAGTACAGGCACCAACTGAACACAAGGCAAACTTAATACACCCAAACATCAAAGGGGACAAACCATGGTGGCACTTGTGCAGTTCCCCCCCACTTCAATTATTGACGTACATGTAACAAATTATTTTTAAGGCAGCGGAATACTCACGGCAACAAAGGATATTACGTTGGAGGTAAGCCATACATGCGCCAGTGCGTGTGGGGATGCTGAGTCAGTGACGCTTATTTGTCGCTGTTTACATTAGGAGGGAGGGGTTCCCCCTCCCTCCTCCTCCCCCTGTTTCTTCTCGACCTAGCTAACACTCCCCTTTGATTTCACACTGCTGCACCTTTAGAACGAAATGAAATGGCCGTGCACTGGCGCTTGCCCCAACGTATCGTTTTTGGTGGCTTCATTTTTGAAATGCATGAAAAACACCTAGTATGGTAAAATTGGCTTGTCGTCGATGTCGGATTCACAGTGGCCCCTTCGGTAGCTCTAGAGCAGGTGGTTTTCATTGTATACCAGGCAATATATTGCTACTTGAAGTGTGGGGGAAACTGCACAAGTGCCAAGGCAAGGTTATACATGTACATGTTGCATGCATGACGATCCTTTCTTCACAGTCATCATGGGACACACCAAGGACACCTCACACATGTGGGCAAGGCACACACACCAAGGTGGTACATGTGTATACATGCTTACCAAGAGCCCCCACATCCAGGAGCAGCTCAAACAGGACTATCAAGGCGTCCACTATCACCAGCACAATGATGACGGTGTGAATAGATGTGCTGTGGAGTGCAACCTTCATCTGCCCCTGCCACCTGCAATGGTGGGGGGGAGAAAGATTTCAATACTTCAATTTAAAGGTGAGAAATGGAGGGGGAGGAGGTGCCATAACAACAAACCAACACAGAATACAATTTTTTTAAAAATTGCAATTGTATAAGGATTGCAAATGTATATACATGGGGACTACCTAACATGTATATGTACACATACAGGGGGGGGGGGGCATTGCCATGCATTGCAGCCTACCATTGCATGGGCATTTGGAATAGAATCTAGTAGAGAACAATAGCCAAGGAACTTCTTCACTACTTCGATTCCACATAATGTCCCATAAAATGTTATGGCAGAGCAGCTACACCATATGGATAATGTGGAAACATTTGACACCCTTACTTCCCTTCTCCAATGTTTGAAGTAGTCATTACACATGTCAGAGAAGAAGTAAAGATGATGATTTTCTTGGCTCGGGCCTTACCAGGCCTCTGCACAGTTCTAAGTAACTGATTTTCTGTTATAAAGCTCTGCATGTATACATGTATCAGTTAGGACCTCTGTTATAAAGCTCTGCATGTATACATATATCAGGTAGGACCTCTGTTATAAAGCTCTGCATGTATACATGTATCAGGTAGGACCTCTGTTATAAAGCTCTGCATGTATACATATATCAGGTAGGACCTCTGTTATAAAGCTCTGCATGTATACATATATCAGGTAGGACCTACTGAGACCGTTTAAAGCTTACAACACATCTGTTTGGACGAGCTGATAGTAACCACACCCACTGCACATGTCCTATTTAGGGAGTGCAACCATACACCTTGACATAATGCCAAGCTTCAAATAAGAGGATGCCATGACTGCCACCCAAGTGGAAGCCACTCACTCCCCACAAATGTGCTCCCGGATATCATCACACGAAGTGCAGGGTGGGGGAGGAGGGAGGGTGAGGGTGAGGGGAGGGTGAGGAGGGAATGGACATTCGTGAATGTTCTCACTCGCAAGCAAGATGATGAAATCTCTGGAGTTCAGTTGACGGATTATTACCATCAAAGATTTGGGAGCTGATTTGGGGCAAGCTCTACATGTATTTGCAGACTCACTAAAAGGTTCAACCTCCTAGGATCTAGAGCTGTCTGTTTCTCTGTCAGCCAGATTGCAGAAGATTATCCAATTTCGAAGCGAAAAGGAGAACAGTTGCATTCTCATCTATACCCAAGGACAGGTATGGTTGGTACCCAAGGAGAGGTAATGTTGGTAGCCATGGAGGGATAAAGTTGGTAGCCATGGAGGGATAAAGTTGGTAGCCATGGAGGGATAAAGTTGGTAGCCATGGAGGGATAAGGTTGGTAGCCATGGAGGGATAAGGTTGGTAGCCATGGAGGGATAAGGTTGGTACCCATGGAGGGATAAGGATGGTAGCCATGGAGGTATAAGGATGGTAGCCATGGAGGGATAAGGTTGGTAGCCATGGAGGGATAAGGATGGTAGCCATGGAGGGATAAGGTTGGTAGCCATGGAGGGATAAGGTTGGTACCCATGGAGGGATAAGGTTGGTACCCATGGAGGGATAAGGTTGGTACCCATGGAGGGATAAGGTTGGTACCCATGGAGGGATAAGGTTGGTAGCCATGGAGGGATAAGGTTGGTAGCCATGGAGGGATAAGGTTGGTACCCATGGTGGGATAAGGATGGTAGCCATGGAGGTATAAGGATGGTAGCCATGGAGGGATAAGGTTGGTAGCCATGGAGGGATAAGGATGGTAGCCATGGAGGGATAAGGTTGGTAGCCATGGAGGGTTAAGGATGGTAGCCATGGAGGGATAAGGTTGGTAGCCATGGGATGGGAGGTAAGGGTGGCCACATGATAATACGCCCCATGTAACCAAACCATTTGGAAAACCAAAGCAGTAGAACTTAAAGACACAGCATGTATAGAGAGACAAGTGATCAAGAGGGAAAGGAAGAGATAGCAACTGAAAGGTGTCATGCAGAAAGAAAGCAGGCACAGCTCAAGTCCTGTATATGTACGCTTAACTTAACCACATCAGATACTGCATTTGTACATGTAAGTGTAAACTATTGACTTGAAAAGTTCCCAAATGGATCATTTCAAGTGATGTGAGTACATGGAATAGGGAGGCCATACATGTAGTGCCACTATCAATGTGCAACAGAGAACAATAGTTAGGTGTACATGTAGGTGTTTGTGCTTCAGTCTCAAAAACAAGGCGCTGTGAATGTGATGTGAAGTACCTCATTGTACAACATGGGACCTCACTGAACAACATGGGACTTCACTGAATGTTGTGTACAACCTTATAGTCATTTGGCATCACATACATCGAGCCGCACGAGTACCAGTACACTGATCACACACCATATGTTATCATAGTATTGTGTGGTGCGTGCATGGTTAGTAAGCATGCACAGCATGTACAGTGTGTATATTTGAAAGAAGTAGTGTGAGAATAACCAGACTCTGGCAATACACATGTACACAGACTCTGGTGTACACATGTACACATACTCTGGTGTACACATGTACACATACTCTGGTGTACACATGTACACATACTCTGGTGTACACATGTACACATACTCTGGTGTACACATGTACACATACTCTGGTGTACACAGGTACACAGACTCTGGTGTACACATGTACACATACTCTGGTGTACACATGTACACATACTCTGGTGTACACAGGTACACATACTCTGGTGTACACATGTACACATACTCTGGTGTACACAGGTACACAGACTCTGGCGTACACATGTACACAGACCCTGGCATAGTCTCTGGCATGCTGTGACATCCTGGGGCTGCTTCTCTAGTTAGTATTAACGTAAACATCATGCAGGTGACACCTTATTGTGACATAGCCTGGGACAACATTTAACCCCATACTCTTCAAATTTTCATCAGTTCTCATCAATGTAGTGATGGATTAGTCTAAAACGGACACGTTGTATGTTTAAAAGGTTAGACAACAACAAACATTACAGTTGCACGTACATATGATTATGAAATGATGGATTTTTTTTTTTTTTTTTTTGATCAAAGCCTGAAATTGAACTGATACAATAAACACCACAGAGACTGCTATTTTATAGGCGACCTAAAAATACTTACTGGGCAAACAGCATGGCTAAAATAAGAGCTGGACTTTGTATCTAGAGACACACTGTTAGACATAGTTAAACGTTATGAAACGGTATTCATAAGTGCCAGGTTACTGAGATGGGGAGTAGAGAAAGTAGAAGCAGGAGGCTAAAAGTAAAAGTAAGCCCAAACCGTTTCCATGGTAAAATAGCACACACTTTCTTACACCATAAACTTTAAAATAAAACATGCTCACGTGAGATGCTCTTCTTCCCCGACGCTCGAGTGGACCGACTCTACGTCATATTTCTCGTCAATGCTGCTCCCTTCGGAACCGCTGTCCTCGATCGCCACTATGTGCGCCCGGTCATCGTCGTCGTAATCCTCGTGTGCAGCCTTCTTGTGGTACTTCACTGGGCTATATTGAGGCGGTAAGGAACCATCTATGCGACTGTAGGCCACATTAGTACTGTATTCGTGTAGAGCCATTTGCCAGTACGATCACCCCGCCTAAAGGTGACCCCCCCCCCCCTCCCCCCCTATATACCCAGACAAAAAAAGAGAAGCCTTGCAAAGGCCCGGTACTGTCCACTACTGCTGACTGCATATATGTTCTGTATTTACTCCATACACTTAAGGCAGGATGTTACTCTCACATGCACCTGGCACCGTGAATACTTACCGGTCACGCTTCTGCTCCTCGGTCGCCATAAGAACCAGGCACGAAAAAATAATTCGTATCCTATTATAATAGTACCGTAAATCTTCTACACTGCAGATCTGACACCTGATAAGACAGTTTTTTTTTTTTAAATGCCTGATCAGAGCCTTTTAAATTTTATGTTCCTTTACAGCGTTACGAGATAGTTGTATTTCCCACCATGTTTTCATTCGAATTCAGAGAACATATCGAGTTGCAGCTCAGATAGGTATTACTAGTATTAATTTTAGGAATCACGGGGCCGTGACGTACGGGGCCGCAAGGGCAATTGCCCTCGGCCTCGCCACGTTAAACATAATAGCGGTATCCTAAAAAGCCGCTTGCAGTTGAAGAACCGTCCTGCACGCAGTAGGCTCGCGGCTCCAGCTGCAGAGACGGAGGAGCAATACACTACAATCTGGAGGAAGCAGCTAGTAACCTAATTCTTCTCAGACTGAGAATGGAGACTCATACCGTGGCCAGAAATAGCGGACATGAATAATTGAAACCCACGACGCGCGCTTCATGAAATAATGAAGTATGGAACGTCTATGGAGATTTGCATTCAAACGAGTACAATTTGCTGAAGACCCGTAACTATGTTTCCAGGCATAATAGTGATTAAGGTACTCTGAATGCATCTTCTTGTTCTGCCAAAATGTGCACACAGAAACCGGGTCAGCTTTATGAAAATACATACATTGAATGGAGGATGGTGCATTTATATCAAGCGTTTCTTCCTTATAGCACCCTGTGTAGACCCGCTACTCAAGTTTCCAAGGCAGATCCTAAAGGCCAAATCATCTGGCCATATACTGATTTTCGCCAGTTAAATTCCGTCACCAGAAAAGACGCTCATCCTATTCCAAGGATTGATGAAACACTGGATGCATTGCACGGGGCTAGCTGGTTTTCAACCCTTGACCTCGCCAGCGGTTACTGGCAAGTGGGAGTGGCACCAGAGGATCGAGAGAAAACATCATTCACTACCCCATATGGTTTGTATCAGTTTTGTGTGATGCCGTTTGGCCTGTGTAATGCCCCCAGTACTTTCCAGAGGCTGATGGAGTTAGTTCTTGCAGGCCTTCATTGGTCTTCTTGCCTCGTACATCTGGACGACATCATAATTTACAGTCGCACAGTCAAAGAGCACCTCACAAGGCTGGCAGAGGTACTCGAGAGGTTACAAGGAGCTGGGATGAAGCTGAAGCCAAGGAAATGCCGATTGCTCCGACGGAAGGTCAATTACCTCGGCTACGTAGTCTCCAGTGACGGAGTGCAAACGGACCCCCTAAAAGTTGACTGCATCCTCAGCTGGCCCACCCCGGCTACTCAGAAGGAGCTGAGGCAGTTTCTTGGTCTTGCCTCTTATTATCGGCGATTTGTGAAAGGTTTTGCTGGCATCGCCGCCCCTCTCAATCACCTGCTGGAGAAGGGTAAGTCATGGGAATGGACGAAGGAGTGTGAACTTGCGTTTAGTTTGTTGAAGAAAACTTTGACAACTTCTCCTATTTTGGCGTACCCGGATTTTGAATGTGAATTCACAGTTGATTGCGATGCTAGTGGGGATGGGCTGGGTGCGGTGTTGTCACAATGCATTGGGAATGCTGAAAATGTGATTTCATTTGCAAGCAGGTCTTTAACGAAAGCTGAACGGAAATATTGCGCGACCCGGAAAGAAATGCTAGCGTTGGTGTGGGCGGTTGGTCAATTCCGTCCGTATCTTTTGGGAAAACCATTTACAGTACGGTCTGATCACAGTGCCCTTCAATGGCTCTACTCGTTCAAGGAACCTGAAGGACAGGTAGCCAGGTGGCTGGAGTCGCTAGCGGAATACGAATTTAAAGTTCAACATCGCCCTGGGAAGAAGCATACCAATGCTGATGCATTGTCTCGCATGCCCTACCTGGATGTGAATGCCAACAGCACACCTTTGGACGGCACTGGCAGCTGGCTGTCACAGTTGACAAAACCAGAAATTCGTGAGTTGCAGTCCAGTGACGAGGGTATACAGCAGGTGACGGAGCGGGTGGGGCATCCAGATACCCAGCCACAGCATTGTCCATCGAATGCTAGCCACGTGGTTAAGAGCCTCTGGGCCCAAAAGAAGTACCTTGAAGTTAGAGATGGAGTGTTGTATAGGCGTTGGGAAGATGCAGGGGGCGGGGGTGTTAATAAATGTTTGCAGTTAGTTATCCCACCTAGTATGGTACCAACTGTGCTTGCTGAGCTGCATGACTCCCCTACAGCAGGCCACTTAGGAGTGGGCAAGGTACTAGAGAAGGTCAGGCGCAGATTTTACTGGGTAGGGCAACGTCGTGATGTGCAGGGTTGGTGTGATTCATGTAATTTGTGTGGGTCTACAAAATCGCCACCCAAACACCGCCATGCCCCATTGCAAACACAAGTCTCCACAAGCCCTATGCAACGTGTCGCGATGGACATATTGGGCCCTTTACCGGTGACACCGCGTTTAAACAAGTACGTATTAGTACTAGGGGATTATTTTACGAAATGGACGGAAGCATTCGCTATCCCGGATATGGAGACAGCTACGGTAGCTCGTGTGTTTGTTGATGAATTTGTTTCCAGGTTTGGCGCACCGACACACCTCCATACCGACCAGGGTAGAAGTTTCGAATCATCCCTAATACGAGAGCTGTGTCAACTGTTGGGAATTGTCAAGACCAGGACCACGCCCTACCACCCGCAATCGGATGGCATGATTGAGCGTTTCAACCGGACTCTACTGTCCATGTTGAGGATGGCAGCTGTTGAAGACGAAAGCAACTGGGACCTGAAGCTACCGTGCCTGATGTTTGCATACCGGACCAGTGTCCATGAGGCTACTAAACACACTCCATTTTCCCTTATGTTTGGCAGAGAGGTACAACTACCTATTGATGTTATGTTTGGTCTTCCCACAGGTTCAGGTCAGTGTACTAATGTTCCAGCGTATGTCAAGGAGTTAAGGATGTGGTTAAGTGAGGCATACGAACGTGTACGACTGCATCTATCTGCCGAGCAGAAAAGACACAAACAGCTGTATGATACAAAGGTGGCAGGTAACCCTTTTGTAAAAGGGGACAAGGTCTGGTTACACAATGCAGCAGTACCACGGGGACATTCAAAGAAGTTGCATAGGTTCTGGAAAGGGCCTTATACTGTGGTGGATGTGCTAAATAATAATGTGTACAAGATCAAACAAGATGTCAGTCCCCACAAACAGCACACAGTACATTTTGATAGGTTGAAGCCATATGTGCACAGGGCAGAGCAGAGAGAAGAAACCAGTCCTTCCCAGCAGGGTGATGTGCCAGAGGATGTGCCGTGGGAAGAGAAAAAGGCAGATTCTGGGGAGAAAATGCAGGTAGAAGCCGAGTCAGAGGACGAAAATTACGGCATGCTGGTAGTACGGAATAGGACTGCACAGTTGGCACCAGTTGACACAGAAAATCAGGAGCCAGTTGAGCAGGAGGAGCCAGCAGGGGACAACCTTGAAAACCCAGCCATGGAGGGTGATGACATGGAACCTCAACAGGTTGAGCAGGTCCAACTACGTTCCAACCGCATAAGGCAGCCTCCTGAAAGGCTTGGAAGTGTGACTTATTTTTAGCATGACATGTGGACATGTCCTTTTGAAGGAGGAAGCAGTGTAACGGCATCACGTGCTGAACTGCTCCAGAACATTCTTTTAGTATAGTATATAAGGCGTCATTTGTATGTATGTATTGCACTTCTCATTGCTATTACCATTTTGACGCTGGCTGGGTGCTACACTTCTACTATGGTGTTAATTTTGCCACATACACAGATGATTCAAAATGCACTTTTGTAGGTTGTGCAGCATGAAATTATTAAACCGGCGTTATGTTGAATTATTGTACACGTTACATGCTATTATGTATACATCCGCAACTTCCAAAATCCAGTGTACCTCGTACATGGTATTTGTATCCTCGCGTTGATTCTATAGCTTTCGCTTTGTGAAGTCAATAATATATCTATATGGAATTGGATGAGAAAGTGCAACCAGCTAGCAGCCGAAGAAGCTATACGCTTTCGAAAGATGTGGTATACCTCCTTTGGAGACACTAGTGGTGACTATTGTGGGGTCCACTTAACTTGATGGTAATCTATCTGTATCAATACCAAACCGTCTACTGGAAGACTGGGCAAATTCACGGAGCACCGATACATGCCAGCTCGTGGCGTTATGAAATGAGCGTATTGAGGACGATATCATGTCTTTCGACCCAGACGCAACACGTTTAGAGACACAACTGTATCGCAGATCGCTGAGTGTTGCCTCCAAACTTGGAAAAACGAGGGGTGCAAAGAGGATCGATGTGCTACTTGGCTCCACAATAATTACAGACTGAAGCACACGAAACGCTTGCTTCACAGTATTGTAACAAAGGAGGTAAATTAGATGATTTAAGTAATTAACAGGCACGCTCTTAGGAATGTACAAGATGTAGTTAGTTGCACAAGTAGAGCGTTGGAATTCCTGCCATCATACGGGATTACTCCTGACTCACATGTCATGCCACCATATGCACCACTGGAAAAATTGTGCAACTATGCCTCTGTTAACCACTGCTGTCGATAACTTCGACAGCGCTATAGCACCGAGGCAGATCTAATGGTTTTATATCTGCTAGATAGATTCGGAGTAAGCGACAAGTTTTACCAAGAACTTTCCATGCTTTCCTCAGAGCTTCCAAGGTGTAATGCCGCGTAAATAAGGCGCACACGGAACTCAATGATACCATGTCATCCGCATCGAGGGGCGCCTATATCGACGTTTGAAGTATGCTTTGTGCAAACACTTGTCAATATAGTAAACATTACAAACAATACATGCATGTAATATATTGTAAAATGTCAATGCAGATAGCAAAGCAATGTTTGCATCTGATAAAATCAGGATTTCTGGGGATGGTGCTATGTTCTCAAGAACGTGTAAATTAATTCTGTTATCAAAAATGGAACCTTCCATTGGACAATACTTATCCGGACTAGGTAAGAAAGTGAATAGACCTACTCGTGCAGTGTGTTTACTATTCATAATACTGTCGGTACATGCAGGCAACCATACTATTGCAGCAGTGAAAGGTATATAGAAGATTGCGACACAATCTCCACAGCATTTTCTGTGACCTTTGATGAAATTAATCATTTTCAGCAGACATGCAGGCTTTGTCAATGTCAATGGTAACCCTTACCCCATTGAACTCTTTCTGGGTTCAGACATGAAGGTTGGTGTTGTCTAGTTTAAGGAGCAACCCCATGCATGTTCTTTCTATGTTAGTTTATGCTTTTGATACTGGGTCTAAATGGAGCAAATTCTATGTGTGTGTGTGTGTGTGTGTGTGTGTGTGTGTGTGTGTGTGTGTGCGTGTGTGTGTGTGTGTGTGTGTGTGCGTGTGTGTGTGTGTGTGTGTGTGTGTGTGTGTGTGTGTGTGTGTGTGTGTGTGTGCGTGTGTGTGTGTGTGTGTGTGCGTGTGCGTGCGTGTGTGTGTGTGTGCGTGTGCGTGTGCGTGTGTGTGTGTGAGAGAGAGAGAGTGGTGTGTGAGTGTATATATCGTGTGTGCATGCGTGTGTGTGCAGACAGCAATTAATTACACTGCGCTATATACATGTATATATATGGGATGATGTAGTTGACACAATATCGGCAACTGCTCTTACATGTCCATGTGTATACATCCCACAGACGAGGGTCACTGTCCATTGGAAGATGGAGATGCTTGTGCGACGTTTGTCTGCACACATCAATGTCCGCTTGTCTATACTTGGCGGCATCAAATACCCTAAATGAAACGCAGCTAGCTAGCTGCGAATTGATTACAGCATAGCGAGATGATATCATCCATCGGATCCGCAGCTGCGGTGGAAAAACTTCACTATAATTGATTACTTTTTACTTCCATCATGGCACTTCTATCATGGCATGCGGCGATCGAGTGTACGTGGAAAGTGTCATACGAGGACATCATGTTTACAACGCCCCTATGATCGGAGAATATCTAGAGGTATGCAGGGAGCCTGAAAATTTACACGATCGCCGTGCCGTCTGCATCAAGAAGGGAGGTGTAATTGTTGGTCATGTACCATGTGAATTAACAGCAATTCTGGTGAAATTCATCGATCACGGTGGCGCTATCAGTTGCATGCAGGGTGCGAGGGAGACCACAACAAGGAAAAGGATTAGAAGTTCCGTGTTGACTTCCTATTTATTAGCAGGAAAGAAGAAACTATTAACTGCAATGCAAAAGTATACCTAAGCACACCGCATATTAGTATAGAGTGATATGCAATGAACTGACTGTGTTACATGTATATACTGCAATGTTGTTTACAATGAGCTGGCTGCAATGTTTTAAATGAGCTCTGCATGATGTTGCCTTAAGGAGTTCATAATGTTTGCCTTCAAACATACACTGGCCTATGAAATTTAAATGAGTGTGATAAAATACCAACAGATACAATCATGTAGCCGGTGGCTTTACGTGTACCACATGCATGCATGTATCCACCTCATCCTGACTTAATTCAGCTGATCAATGTGAACGCAGTTCAGGAATTGATTCTCTGGCTAGACCATGCTGTGAATAAGGTCTATAGGTTGTCTGCACTTATGACCTACATATTGTCTCCTGTATACTATGTGAATGAGCTCTGCATGATGTTGCCTGCAGGAGTTCATCCACTGGCCTATGAATGTGATAAAATAGTGCATTCCAACAGATAATCATGTACATGTAGCGGGCTTTACCACTGCGTGTACTGTACCGTTCGTATGTGCGATGTGACGCTTTCCGAAATTTGTTTTGTATACTTTAGAAATCATAAATGTACAGCTCCTTGTAATTACACATGTTACGTATACACAACTTGTAGATGGATATAGCTATGGACTTCCTGTTTTCAACGCATCATACTACACCTTTCAATCCAGTATAGTAAAATGTATACTGTGGGATCTTGCTGTAACTTCGTGTTTTTATTCCCGAAACCCAAGATTATCAAAACCCACTAAACTTTGTGCAGGACTATTGCTTTTTGCTGATATGACCATGCAAATTGCCCCAGCACATTAAAAATGATTCAAATGGGTAAATAATCGTGAGCTACATGTATACAACAGAAATTTCTCCATGTGCTGTTTGATAACTTCGAACGCTTTGGCTTAGCTTACGCCAACGAAACGGTAAAACACCACTACCATTCACATTCTCGCCTGATGTATAGCGACACCTCGTGTTATAATACTCAATCGGTTATCATGATTAACACGAAATTACTTGGTATATGGCCTGGGAACTAATAAAACGCTCAACTAAATTCGCGCATGCATGCATATGTAGGATTTAGTTTTGATAGTGTTTCGGCAACAATAAAAACATGTCCAGGACCTGCTGTTATTATACACTAGTCTGGCACGCAGAATTTTAAATTTGCGCACTTGCGCTGCATCAATCCACATACGCGTGGGCGTACCGTAGTAGTACATGTATCGTGAAGACACATTGCAGAAACGGAGGTTTGGCACACTATATTGTAGTCTTACAATTTTAATGTTCTCGTAAGTCGATGATTTTAACAAGATTTGTGAGCAGAAGTCTCGTGAGCAGACGACACATCAATACTGCTCTGTTGTAATTAATTGATTTGTCTTGAATTTAGTTAATGGATGCTTAATGTTCTTTTCATGATACACGTATATTATAATAAGACCGATTTTTAGCGAATACTAAACCTGTTTGGAATTCAATTTGAAAATAATATTTTTAGTTAATTGATTGGAATTAATAATTACTTGTCTTGAAACATGATAATTCATTTTAAAAGGTGGCAAATTTATTGGTGAAATCAGAATTCTCAAATCTCTATCACAACCTTACATATCCTCCCGACATTTCTGGCCATGCCAAAGATTTTCGAACAGATTGTGTTGCAACTCTCGATGTGAGCTGCTACCGCAGGAGCAGGAGGTGCTACTGACCTAAAACCAGGAGCATGCAGGAGTACCTCCTAGGAGCAGAAGCGGCAGTATGCTTTATGAGTATGAGCAGGAGTGGGTGTACTCATACGCTTATATACGCACCCTATCTTACCAGCGAGACATGGGAGCGACTGCTAGGTACATGTAGTACAATTTCATAACAGCTTTTAAAAATCACAAAATGGAATTTCAACATTACACTGCTAGCCCAGAGATGGAACTGCTCGTTGCTTTCATGAAACTATCATAGGAACACATTAAAAAAAACTGCCCTGGTGGTAATTGAAATCATCACCATGTTAATTAAACGAAGTGAACAATATTATTAATAATGTTTGTACATGCATCATATTCTCCACTGCAACTACTCACTATATGAGCTTTCTGCACTTTACCACATGAGCAGCAGAGCTCCAAGTGAGGGGTAGGGTGGATGAGTGGGAGGGTAAGGTGGAGGAATTGGGAGGGTGGTAGATGAGTCGGGACAATACGGATATGGTGATATATTATATAATTGTAATTATTATTATATATATATATATTTGGTTCTTTGTGCAATTGAAGAAAATAATCTAATTGGTCATGTTACTTCTCCACAGAATCCATCTGTATTCCTAATGGAGCCCATTGAGGTGGCTTTGCTTGGTCAGGGCTAGTTGTTACTGGAACAGATGGTACTAAGCGCATGTTGTCAACACACATCTGTGGACTTTCAAAGAATTCTGTTACATTCTGTTTACATTAATAATTATATTATTATGTCCGACTAAAGTACCAAAGGGTTGTGTCTTGTTATTGCATCACCCCAAAGAGGACGTGGCAGGGCGCTCAATCATGCATGCGTAGTAGTAGGAAGTAACAAAAAATTTGACATCACTTTAGCAGTCGTGTTCTATCTCTTTGGCCACTCTGACCACTGGCTGAGCGGCAAGGCCCTTGCATTCCTCCATTTAATGTCTGCTGACATGCTGCAGATACCCATAGCATAAACACAACCACTAGTCTGCAGCCAGTACTCCCTCATTCACCGAGTTATACTGTGCTTCTGTTGCTTACAGACAAGAAAACACCTTTCTTTGGTTAACATCATGCAGTGGTAACACCTTCGGATAAACACAAGGTTAAATATGATGGCACCATTACCTTTCGACGAAGGACTACACAGGCTGTACTATCAGTGCATGGGGGAATACTTGAGATTGCTACTTACAAATCAGCAAAACATATTCTTAGCCCAATATTATTCTAAATGTTCATCTGAGCCAAGCAAGATAAAGATGTTACTTCAGGCTCAATTGTGATGCTGGTATAAGAAGTGAATTGAGACCTTTTGAGTTCTGGTCATAAGTTCAGCTGGCCAGTGGCAACTGGTTAAAATGATACAGTACATTTGTGTAAGCACACAACATGCATGCAAACAAAAATAAATACTAGAAATTATCACAACCAATTCCGGGATACAAAGTATAGCACAGATCAACTATATATGGTGTTACACGTATGTTCAAAATACATCTATATGTACATGAATCCTCATGCAAAGGATGTGGCATTATTCAAGTGGAATTTCATCATATGAGGAACTCGATGCCAGGTTGGTTCATCACTTGAGTGGTATAACTGATGTGGACCCTTACAGCATCTGACTGTCTCCGTACCTCATCCCAGTCTGGGGGCACAGAAGGTGCAGGGTGCAGAGCACCGAATATTGCATCAGAGAGACCTGGGAAGGTAGCACTGGCATAGATCACATGTCTGGAGGAGAAATGGAACACATGCACACTGGAAGGTGCACTTCATAGGGCCTTACTTGAACTGTCTCCCTGGTAATCCTTCTGGTATGATAAAGGCCCTCTCCAAGTTCATCAACTTATTGTTTAGAATACGGAGAGCTTGTTCACTGATAGACGTGTAACAGATGCTGCAGTCTGGAGCTGGTTCCAGAATGTGATGGATGCAGTGACAAACTGATTCAACTCATCTGCAATATACTCCAAGGAAATGTTCTGGCTCTGAAGCACACCACCATACTGCTGCACAAAACTACCAAAGATGTTCTGTAAAGCAATGGCATAGTCCCTTGGGTCATAAGGCAGAACTGGAGATGTGGCTAGGAATATAGCAGTCTTGAACCACATCAATCCTAAGGCCTGATGGTGAGTGAATGAAGGGTCTCCAAAGTTGGTCATCCAGTAGAAGTTGTCATGTACAGAATGGTACACGGCATAGCTAGTAGTGTTAACCTGGGGCGACTAATAGTCATGTGATCCAGTCACTTGTAGTGTGTAACTTACATATGTGAAGTCAGCACAGCTTACTCCCAGCAGTTGAAGGAACATGGTGAAGTCACTGCCTGATCCAAGGTTATCTATCCTACGGAATAAGGGGAGAATGTGTGCTGGTTAGTTGCCACTTACTTAAGCATTAGTAATATGCCAACATACTCCGGTTGGGTGGTTCCATTGAAAGACATAGATCTGTAGTATTGTCACTCATCATACAGTGTATTAAACTCTTGGTTTGGACACTTCACCTGCATTGAGATGAGCTCTAACATACCAACTTTGCAGCTGTGTATAGCACTTTGAACAACAGAGGATTTGCACCAACAGATAGAAATGTTGAACCTGCAAATGAAAGGTGAATATGCATGAACAACACATACCATAGCAAGGGCATGTAGTACCTGCCACAGCAGTGTCCACATTGAGGTAGGCCACAGTGTTGGGTCCAAGCACCTTCTGCCTCTCCTGTGTGTGTGCAAACAGTCATGGGACTTGTACAAAGGCATGCTTCTCTTCCACCCACCTCTACCCACTCAGTAGAACCAATCAGCCCATACTCCTCAGCATCCCAGCTACACAAGACTATGGTACGACCAGGTCTCCACCCCTTGGTTCTCAAGGTGCCAAAGGCTTTGGCTATCTCCTCCAAAACTGCTGTCCCAGAGTTAGGGTCAACTGCTCCAAATACCCATGTGCATGCATCCCTATGGTTACCAAGGATCACCATTTGATCAGGTTCAACCTGCCCATATATGGTGCCATTGACATCATAGATGGTTTGCTGCTCCTGGTAGTTGTTGACTTGGATGAAGGTTTGGCTGAGGGAAAAGAGAGAATGTGCTCCAGTATTCATTCCGCTATTACACTCGCGGTTATTAATTGCTGAGCGTACTAGTACATGTATATAGATATCTTGCTGTAATTTTTGTGTCATTAGTTAAATTTCATATTTCAAATTTATGAGCCACTAATATTTCAAGTACATGTAAGCAAATATGGTGCATGTGAAAGTACAACGGCAGAAGATCACAAGTATGAGATGTGGTGTTCCGTGGGAATATCCCATACATCTACAAGTATAATATGCTTTGCTTGAATCATGGCATCGTTGTCCCTACCTACACTTTTTGTAAGCACAAACTCTTTTTCCTGTTATCCTATAATTGTTATACTATCGGGAAGGTTATCTCTGTGTTTGAAACTGACACTTCAGTTAATGTTCATTGTAATAATGTTTGTTTTTTTGGGCAACCCAAAATAATAATAATGATACAGGGCAGCATATTGTTTAGACTCTGATATACACATAACACCAAATCAAGAATGTTTTCTTTATGACAGAAGTAATTTGATTCAAGTCAGGTTTACTATGACAAGTGGCTCCCCTTTTCACACAAAAAGGTATTTTTATTTTTATTTCTTGTTTGGACGTATATTCAGTTAAGGCATACTACTCAGTGCACACATGACCCTGCAAACCCCTCCCATTTTTCACCCTTGACCTACACATGTACAGTATTCAGACCCTCTGACATACATGGTACATAGTGCAGCCTGGAGATAGTACTGTATATAATAACAGATGCCCATGTGAGAAGTGCAAGGTAACTACAATGCTTCTCACAAAGAGACCGAGTAGAAAAGGTCATGATTACAAAAAATTGCATTTTTGGATTCAGTTTCTGCAACTTGTGGTGCAATTTTGTTGCATCACAAGATTTTTCTAACTCATGAACGGAATGGAGCTAAGGTCTTTTATACCATCACACTACACTAGTCTGCATGTCCATAAGCAATTTGATGATTGAAACACTGTGTACTTATGGAGATTAGTCAAAGATAAAAAAATTGAAGGTAGGTAGCAGTTAAGAAAAAAAAAAACATTCAAGGTAAGGTGAAATCATTAGATTGAAAAGTCCCTGTAGCAAGAAATTTACAACAAAAATATCATTTAACCTTATGCTACTTGCATTATTTCTGAAATGTAAACACATCACTCGCTTGCTAAAATGCTTTTTGCACATCATGTTTTGCTACAGAGTTATCATAGGCAACAGAATGGGGGTGACAATGGTCAACCTACTGTTTGTTGGAATAATTAATATTCATATGTAGTAGTTAACTTGATGACCATCTCGATCCAGTGTGTATTAACTATTGTGTTTTGTGATATGTAGGTTTCGACTATTGCATCGGCATATCTACATCACTGCCAGAAAACCACATCCCACTTTTGTATCTATTCTGTCGCAAACCGATATTTTTCCTTTTCTACTCTTTGGCGATAAGCGCTGTACAGTTAGTCAGACATAGCTGTGCTACATACAATCATAGGTACACTACAACAAAAGTTGGCAATTATATTCAAGGTATACATACTTGGTATTACTGTCTGTCTGCCAAATACGATAGATCACATCCAGAGCTCCACTCCAGCTGCTTGGAGCAGTATAGTTGTCCAATTGGCTGCAATGATATGTTTTTAAAAGTGTTAACCCCAAGCACACCGTACAGCTAGGTGAGTGCAATAAGTACCTCATGAAGTATATCGCATCTCCATATCCTATGGGCTGTACTGGTATTGAGGTGACTCCCCCACTTTCCATCACAGAGCTATAGCTCTCTCTGAATATGCCAACTGAAAAAAAAAACATTTGTAGGGTTCCACATAAACACAGCCATGTGTCAGGGACAAACAGACTGTAAAATTAAATAGCTGCAATCTAAAATAAAATAAAAACTAGTAACACTGTTGCTTGCATTTCCACCTCAAGTGGTCTTGCAGTTTCTTCAGATATAGAACCCAATTACATATCAAGGGGCAGGGATTAAAATTAAAGTACCAAGTTTCTGTAAAAACCTGATGTTTCAAAAAACAATGATAAATTAACTTGGCAATAATACCCACTGTTTAATTAACTTGGCACTTACTGCTTAATTAACTTGATGATATAATGTACTGTGTTAATGGCAATGGCTATAGAATCTACAGTTTAATTAACTATCTATAATTGGGACTGTTTAAAAGCTGACTTGAAATACAATCACTCAAATGGCAATTAGATTTCTTCTTGTAAACCCACTAACCCCTTTAAGCGCAATATCCCTTCTAACCAAGTGATGGGACTCCATTTGTGAGTAGATCTCCTTCAGGTTCCAACAGACTACCCCTCTGAAGTCCATAGGGGGGCAGGCTTGGTCCATTAGGGTACACAGGGGTACCACTGGGAGCATAGTTTTGTGGGTCAGAATATATTATCAGAGCTGAGCATCCAAAGGTTTGGGCTAGGTGAGCTTTGTCTCCACGGAAGATGGCACCATACCTGGCTATGCAGATACGACCAGTCAAGTCGAGAGACAGGTTTGTGGTCAGGTACAAAAAGTCATCAATGGTAGCATAGTTCACATAGACCAGTCTTCCAGTGGCATTTCCAGACCCAGAATATGCATTGAACGGCATGGCTACTGTGCTGTCATTCTCGCCTGGCGTTAATGGAGCTTCCTGTGCAGTATGGGCAGTGTAAATAGTCTCTCCCGCCGAGTTCTTGAGAAGCAATACGTTAGTGTTCGGGTAGCAGGCCCGTAGCCAGGTTGTGTGTTGGGGGGGTGCAAAGTATGTTATAATTGGACTCAACCAGTGGTGTAGCCAGGATAATACATGTAGCAATGCATGTATGTGTGTGGTTCTAAGTGTTAAGTAAATCTGGCCAATGCGGAAATGCCGTAAGAATGAAGCGTCGCGAATTCCTTTGCATTTGAATACAAAATTGCATGTAAGACATAACAATTTGCAATAGTTGCCCAGGACAATGCACAATTCAAGGCAGCGCACGCTACAGATGTATCAAATATTAAAAGTAAATATGGTTAAAGTCTTCCTCTACCACACAGTCCTATTTACTACCTCAAAGGAAGGCTGGTACCACATTTTCATTATTTGGTTCATACAATGTAGTAAATCTGGCCAAATGCAGTATAGAATAAGTGTCGCGATTGTTTTTTGCAATTGACTGAATAAAGTCTGCATGCAAAGCTGCTGGGGCAATGCACAATGCAAGAACTGCATGCACGTGCATAGCATATGGCAGTTAACCATACATGCAGATGTACATGAAAGCAAATGCGGTTATAGTCTTCCTCTACTACATGTAGTCCTATTTACTACTTGGTAAAGGAAGGCTGGTACCACATTTTCATTATTTGGGTCATAAAATCTGGCCATGCAATGCCATAGGATTGAAGTGTGACAAATTTTTTGCAACTGAGTACAAATTGCAAGACTTAAAAAAAAATTGGTTAAGTTGCAAAGGTGCTGGGGCAATGCACAATTCAAGGCAGCTCACACTACAGAATCTGATGTACATTACTGTATGAAAGCAAATATCAGTGGTAAAGTCTTCCTCTCAGTTGTACTGCCAGAATAGTCCTATTTACTACTACAAAGGAAGGCTGGTACAACATTTTCATTATTAGGTTCATGTAGTAATTTTGGCCAATGCCATAAGAATTGAAGTGTCGCAACATTTTTTTTTTGCAATTGACTGTATAAAAAAGCTCTATGCAAAGCTGCTGGGGCAATGCACAAGTGCAATCACGTGCATAGCATACGGCAGCTCACCCTGCATGCAGATATACATGAAAGCAAATGTGGTTATTACATAGTACTATTTACTACTTGTTAAAGGAAGGCTGGTACCACGTTTTCATTATTGCAAAGTAGTACTGAAATCTGGCCATGCAATGCCGTAGGATTGAAGAGTCACAAATCTATAGCTATTTTGCAATTCAGTACAAAATTGCAAGACCTGGCAAAAGTTGCAAAGCTGATGTGATGGAGGAGCTTACAGCTATATAGCGCTCCTAGTTCCCAGCCCCTCCCATACCCACCCCCTACATGCAGTATAAAAACTATTCCGCTCTGTTACTAGTTAGTTCCATGCCCTTATTATTTTCCCTCTCCGGATCACTCTACAGGCCTATAGCTACAGTATTGCCGGGCCTTGCCATGCCATAAACCTCAGACACCGTGCCACAGTCATCAAATTCTTTCGGTTAGATGCCTCGTCACCAGCTGCAGTCAGCTTTTACACAGATGGACATGCGTAGATACATATCACGACCTTCATCTTTAGTTAGTGGATTCAAGACCTCTTTTGAAACCATTGTGGCAAATGAGTTATTTCCTTCGCACCAAACATTGTGGTCATATGGTTGGGGGAGGGACCTTGAGAACTGACTTCGATTCTATGTGATATATAATTATCCATACTGGGTATATGCACACAATTTTATCAGTATATCCTTTTTCGAGGTGGACCTTGGGCAAAAAGGGTCGAGCCATAGCCCGAATTGATCCCGTACCAGTGCTCTTACATGCACTCGATCGTGCACATGGCAGTTCTTATTAATATAATAATGTGTAGATTGCACAATAAAGTGAATAATATTCATAGCCTGCAAAGCGGACCTTGCATCCAGTGGGGGGGGGGGGGGGGGGGGGGGGGGTGCAATTGCACCTGTTTGCACCCCCCTGGCTACGGGCCTGGGTAGCTAAGCAACACAGAGTAGTTGACCAGTTGGACGTCGTCAAACCCGTAGTTCACCCACTGGGTGTAGATGTCTTGGGCTAGCTTCATGTTTTGAGGGGATCCGGCGATATGCGGGAGGACAGTTAGGTTTTGGAGGTAATTCCGTATGTTGGTTGTGAGCAGCTGGTCGTCGATCCAGTTGAGGACAGGAACAGATGTACCGCCATCAACGACGTTCGCACCCCATGCAGCTTCGGTATTAGATGTAGTCTTAAAGATTGATTTCCCAGTCAGAAGGCCTATAGAAAACGCTACTGCGGACGCTGAAAGAACCGCCAAAGTTGCGTACAGAAGGTACACTTTCTTGGTGGAAGTACGAATGGCCGGTGAGGCTGGAATAAACAGAGGGTCCTTTTCTTCGCCAGTGCTGCTCATAATAGTTTGTCACCGTCGCGTTCCTGAATCGAATAATCATAGGTGTCACGTACCCAGACCCAAATATATCACATAGCTCCGTTCTTAATTCGATCGAATATATTAAATTAGGCACGCGGATACAGGATAAAATGTTCGGGCAGCCTTTTTTTTTTATTTTGGAAAATTTAGAATCATCTAGTACTACTCGTTTTGTGCCCGGCCGGATTGCTTAAGCTTTCATATGATATGCAGCACCCTAGCCAAAGTCTTTGTGCATGCATTATAATTAGGCAAAACACCTAAACATAATCTGAGAGGAAGAACTCAACTGAATGGGAACACAGGAACACAGTAATTAGAAAGTGTCAATATGGAGGGCAAATGGGATATTTGCTTTTGAACTGGTACATACTAAATACGCTCTGCCTTCTTTACGCTTGTCCCCAAGCTTTAGTACCTATCTGGTTGCCTTCTTTGTCTTGTCACTCTTGTGGGGTATCGTCTCTGCTCTCCTAGCAGGTCCTCTCCTGGCAGGTCTGGTGAAGTAAATATGTGCTCAATCTGGGGTGCAGTCCACATCAATGGTTGGATGGTCATTTGGTGGTACTTCCTTGTATTGATGCAGATTTCTGTGTTGCAATGAATAATCCGGGTTCTTGTACCATCTGTGATCTCCATATCTGGACAGATTTTATAATACACTTGCCTTCATATCTGCTTCCTAGGTTACTACTAGGCTTTGGAATTGACAACTACACAGGGTCACCTTCTTTAAAAATAAAAAAGTTTTACATTAGGGTCAAAAGTTGTTTTCTGAGCATCTCCAACCTGTATGGTATTAGCCTCCACAAAGTCCTGTAGTTCTGCTATAGCTTTAACCTCGGTATTAGTTTGTGTCAAATGCAGCATGAGGCTATAAATTGATACTTCTCGGCTCTCTTCCGAACATGAGCGCAAATGGTGAGACTCCTGTTGAAGTGTGTACTGCAGTACGATAGGCATAGAGCACCAGTGGTAGATAATGCTATAGTCTTTTTCCACATATGCTCTTAACAGCTGTAGTAATGATCTGTTTTCATGTTCAACCATGCCGTCACACTGTGGGTGGTAAGCTGTGGTATGACGTTTGTTGATTCCAAATGTTTCCAATGTCTGTTGAAAGATGGTAATAGGTACCTTGATCAGAGTGCAGAATATCTGGTATGCCATACACTGCAGAAAGGCATACAATGAATTGGTGCCTGCAAATCATATATCACCAATTTTATTTGAAGTAAAATGTTTATATCTTGTAATTAGTATCTATACGACGCATCCCTGGTTGAATCGCTGCACACTTCAGTTGCTCCTGGACCAATGAAAGTACTTGTTGCAAGAATGGCTACGTTTATGCCGAAGCCTCGCACTTTGAGACAATGTTAATGGCAGTACCATATGCATGCCAGGTGCACACCTTGCTCAGTATGTGTCAATGCAGAAAGACAAGAATGGTTGTCATTTTAGTAGTTGGATGTCTGTAAACTCTTTGTCTTTACATGTAATTTTAAATGGCTGTGCACTCAATGCTAAGGTTGTTTGTTATTGAGATTAGTTCACTGTCCTCCTCTCCAGCTACCTCACACCTTCACACCAGTTCACTGTCCTCCTCCTCTCCAGCTACCTCACACCTTCATACTTAGTAGCCTTAGTTCACTGTCCTCTCTCCTGCTACCATAGAGTATCAAATAGACAAAAATAATTTACTCCATGAATACATAATACTGTGTGGGCTGACAACATACCACTCTTATCACACAACACTTGTGCTTTACCTTGGTAGTGTGCTTCAAATAAAGGTGTCAGAATGATGATCAATGCCAAGCAGACCTGTTTCCAACCAGCCATCCATCACCTGCCAAAATACAACATGAAAATGCCAAATGTGTACAACACAATCCAGGCATACGTCATAGTACATTGAAGGGATGGTAAATGTGGAAGGGTAGAAGTTGAAGGATTAGCAGTGGGTCCTGATTATCGAGATGTTCATACTTTAACTTACGTAAGCCAATGAAATTTTAGGGAATCAAAACCTGTACAGTATGCCTGCATTTCATGGGTGTGGTGGTTCCACTGTAACTGCGGTGAGGGTGTTCGGTGCACATAAATTTTCTGATTGCCAGCGGTATGGCACTGAACTGGGGACCAGCTAGGTAATCTCTTTCTCTACTGTAATCAACTCCTGTTATTTCATCCTTGATATATAATTTATAACCCAGAATACATTGAAATCAAATGTAGACATCTACTGCATACCAGAGAGGTATTGACTCCCTGAAAAATTGAAATTTCATTGATTCACATACATATTGAACCTAGGAAATGTGGATACCTTGGTAACGAGGTCCCTTGAGATGTGTCCTAATGGTGCCTGCACTTAAACCTGGCAGGGTATATATGCTCACACATCCACAACACGCACACACATACATGCACACACAAATACGCATGCACATGCACAATGCACTGACATGCACATGTACACACACACACACACACACACACACACATACACACACACACACACACACGCGCACACACACACACACACACACACACACACACACACACACACACACACACACACACACACACACACACACACACACGCATATGCACCACCCTCCAACAGGACTTCGCCTCCTCGGATGTCAAGGGCTTCTTCTGTGGCATGAAGCTGATATGTGGGGCATACGTGGAGCAGGAGAGGTACAATGCAGCCCAGAAGGGGTACCCAGACCCAATGCAGCCCAGAAGGGGTACCCAGACCCAGTCTTTAACACCAGGAGTGGCTCAGCTACATTTCTTCTTGTTGGAGAGGGTGTGGAGGACACATATCATGGTTGCCTCTCACAACTAAGTGTTCAGCTGGCCATCAATTTCACTTACTTCCATCCTGGGATAACAATGCATATAAGTACATTTACTCTCCATACCACACCCCATACCCATCCCTTTCTCCTATCCCCACCACCACCCCTTCCCCCTTTTCCCATCCCACCACACCCATTTTCCCATTCCAACCACCCCCCTTTTCCCACGCCCACCACACACTCTTATCCATCCAGCTTCTCCCCAACGTACCCACACCTTGGGATGCAACCTTAGAAAGCATTCTCACACCTGGGCTGGGGACTAGAGTCTGCACTACCTCACACACATTTACCACACCACCACACCACACCACCATACCAAACACACCACCACCCACTGCAGAGTAGAGTCAGAGTGCATTAACCCTGCTCATTGCAATTGATTGTACAGTTGTATGTGATCAGCTTCTGGGAACGTGTGACCATATTTCCCACCATGAACATAACTGTGCCATCTGCTCCCTCCTCACTGAGGAGATATGCGATGACCTCACTGACCAGGCCATAGGGCATGTACTTGTACACACAGTAGACATACTGAGCTGCCGTACATTGAACCCTTCCCTTCCCCTCTTATAGTGTAGCTGATTGTGTCATATGATGGACATGTACATGTACATGTACAGGATTCTGGGTTGGTAGGCATAATTCAATACTGACATATCGTAGTACATCTGGAGTCTATTATATTACCCTGAAAGCTACGGACATAGTAATGTGAAGTTATGAATTAAATTGCACTTGAGTAAATAAAATTCATGCAATTTCTCTATCCAATAACCTTTTATAAAAGGGACAAAATTAATTTACTGTGCTACATTGTAAATGGCTTAAATTGATACATTATGTCATATGAACAAAAAAGGTGTATGAACTTGTCTCGTCCCCAGTCTCACTTACGTAAGCCAATATGCGATAAGTGAGTCTGGGAACGAGACTGTCCTGTCATGATTCACGGAGATCCCTTTATTTTTTTCCGGACGCGGATCACGTTGAACGTTCACGTGATTCAAATTCAGAATTCGCGCGCTCGCTGGCATATATTTTTGGTCTGACTGAAAGCCAGAAGTGTTCATGGACTGATATGGGTAGTGGTGAGTAAACTGTCATTCATGCATGTATTCAAGTGGTGATATTATCAGCGGTATTAAAAAAAAAAAACATTTTTCTGAACTGAGGAGCATTACAACACCGGTTACTGCTTCGTGTGGTGCTGGTGGGACCTTGTCTCGAGATACTGTTGGAATTTACAGGGTCACACATATACGTCTCTGGTCACCAGGGGACCGTCTGAGATTATAACTTGCAAGTGCTGCCTTCAGCAGAGTCAATCTGTAACTCCTTGCCTGTAGCGCTTTTGCCAGTTTGGACACACCAAATCATGTTAAAATGATGATGCCCAGGGTGTTACTACACACGTCTCTGTTGTACTCGATGGGGCTTGGATTATAGATACAGGCTATCTTGCTGTTGCCCCACGAGCAGTTGTCCAGCACCACCTGTGTTGACCAGAGCATTGTCCGGCGCCTGTACAGTCAGAATCGCTTCAAAAGTCCGTAATGCTCGTAGGATATTTATTCGCAAAATCTAAATACAATACAAATGTCAAAGAACAGACTTAATGTAAGAAAACTAGCCCCCATTAGTAACATTACCATTAGCAAGTTCTATTATTGTGCTATAGTATTGTGTGAAACCATGAGGCTTTATAAACTGCATTTCTTCAAACGTTTCCGCGCTTTGCGCGGGACTGATCAAGGGAACCCAGCTTCTCGCACACCGTCCACTGCCTCGAAACTGTCCTTTTAGCACTTCCTGGATACGTCAATGCTATAAATAATTTATACGACCCTGTGTGGGAGGCAGGATTGCCCCACTTTTTTTTAACTCCCAGGCCCCAGGGGCCCACAAGATTTACCCTGCGCCAGGTCCATTGAATGGTTAACCCGGCACTGTTGTCACGGATTGTGGTCATTGTGGCTGAAAGTATGGTTTCAATGTTGTCACGGATTGTGGTCATTGGCTGAAATTATGGTTACAATGTTGTCACGGATTGTGGTCATTGGTTGTAAGTATATGGTTACGATGTTGCCATGCCGCGCGCCACGGATTGTGGTAATCGGCTAGCTGAAACTCGGCTGTACTGGGTTAAAAATGATGTTAAATTAATAGTCACTGTGTGCAGGCGCTATTAAATCTCTTTTGATCAGCAACTTGTACGTGAAGCCAACATGGAGACGCTTAGTGTATCGCGATATGTTGCATGCATATCGCGATACAAACTTGCATGGAATATACGGAGGTAGACGGAAGAATAGGAGATAGACGGAAATGGTAATCCAGCAGGTGCCTCGAAGTATTCAGCCATACATATACATACCGCTGCCGTATACGTACACAAGTACCGTAAATTATCCGGCCGCCCCCACCGAAAAAAAAATGGCCTGTTTTTGTAACCGCGAATGCTTATGTTTATAAGCACCTTTTTTCACCATAATAATGTCGCGGAAGAGTTCACAGTTATGGAGATACTATCGCTAAACACGAGACTTTTTTCTTTCTTTCGATGGGAGCGGGGGCGGGCTACTTTGTATGCCGCATGGTGGCAAAATTACAACACTAACCACTTTGCACTCAGCGTGAAATCATTTTGCATGGAACCATTACGTGATCGTTTACAGTATAAAATCACAATCTTAATGTCCAATCACACAGTGATTTTACAGAGGGATTTTAAAATCCTCTCTAAAACCAAAACTTAATCTGTTTTTTACCTGGGATATTATACCTCTAAAAATCCGTTCACCCTGTCGTTCTTCTGGTAAGTGGCTCCTTCTTTTCTTTTCTGGTGTATGACTCATGCCGTGGAGCAAGCCCTTTCTGAAGGTGCAGTCAAGACTAGGATAGCTATAGATACTTCCTTATACCAGTTTTGGCAAATAACGCTTCCCCCTTAACTTCCCGCGCCGTACAGCATGATAGGACGGTTTATGTGTTGGTTCTTATGTCGCCGCCATAGCAACGCTGAAAACTGTGTTAATTGCTCAATGAATGTACTTAAAAATATCGCGATACAATATCACGATATATCGCGATATATAGACGAAAAGACCATATCGCTGCAGCATTGTATATACTGACTATATGCATGATGTTATTGATGTACACTTAACAGCTCGATGTATGAAATTAATTAAGCAAACCCTGCAAGGCAAAAAAAAATCAATGCAACATGCAGTCATCCATGCAACAGGTCAGTATACATGATTGTTGCATCAACTTGCATGACCCTCTCTAGTGACACCATGCAGACCAGCCATGCACTCCACTGATTTAATTTGTGGCATAGAAGCATAAAAATCACCAGACTTGGTGGCATGCACAGCCCTATTAGGAATACCAATATTCTCAGCTGTCAGTGTAGACATTCGCCCTGATCAGTGGCGTGAGGAAAAACTAGGGAATTTTCGTTATAAATATAGATTACCCTTGCAACCAATGTTTGCAATGAAGACGCGAGTGCGGCTATACAACAATGCAGCTAGCTAGGGATTGTGTGTGTGTGATTTTATTGTGTATCATTGTGTATCATTTCAATTAAAAATGGAAAGTTCATGCCGCATGCAGGATGCAATTGCAACCAAGTCACACAGGCACACATATAACATGCATACAGTTATGGAATGTTATTCGTGCCAAAATTATCACAACGCCCTCTGTAGAAACATCGCACCCCCACAAGAACACAGTGCTGTGCGCTTCATTGTTCGTGCGTACTGCGCGGCTTACCGCATATCCATTTAATTAACGTATCTTATATGGGCATATTAATTCATTCTAAATTTGCCTATAGTGTATTTAACGAATTTTTAAAAATATGACTAAGGTATGTTTGTAGTGCTCTACAAAGAAAATACGCAACAGTTTTAGAACTTGCGTGTCTACTTTCAGACCATCGATACCAGCATGGATTGTTTTAATTATGAAACGCAAGTTTCTGCTACGGTTACTGTCCTTTTTTTGCGCTAAAGAATGCTTTTTCTGGTAAGGAAAGACCACCCCCTTTCCCCATATTTCCAATACAGCTCTATATGCATCTCATTCTGATTCCGGGCTTTATTTCTCGCAGCTACCATTGATATCGAAGGATCTCATCGAGTTGTGGTGACGGGTATACAGCCGGATTTATGCTGATTCGAATAGGCTTCCACTCGTCCGTCTCCACGCTTCTGGCACCACGGAACGGAAACCAACTGTATCTACTAGTCAATGTAGTCATATCTGACATTATTCATTCGGTCTGCCATTGTTCACTGTCTATAGTCCCTGCTGAAGGCGACTCTGTGAACAAAATGATGGGGTAACCCCATACTTAACAGCAATTTGCTCTCCATACTGCCTCCTCTATCTGTCTCCCTTCCCTTTCCTTTGCTCACTACCCCTCCTTAGATCCACACTGATGTCATTCTAAGGGCTCCTGCATTTC
>OX442437.1:1297580-1370595 GCA_949361645.1 Spongilla lacustris | reverse complement strand
GGAGAGTCAATGTACTAATATGCATTGTTATCCCAGGATGGAAGTTAGTGGAATTGATGGCCAGCTGAACGCTCTGTTTGTTGTGAGAGGCAATCATGATATGTGTCCTCCACACCCTCTCCAACAAGAAGAAATGCAGCCACTCCTGGTGTTAAAGATTGGGTCTGGGTACCCCTTCTGGGCTGCATTGGGTCTGGGTACGCCTTCTGGGCTGCATTGGGTCTGGGTACCCCTTCTGGGCTGCATTGGGTCTGGGTACCCCTTCTGGGCTGCATTGGGTCTGGGTACCCCTTCTGGGCTGCATTGTACCTCTCCTGCTCCACGTATGCCCCACATATCAGCTTCATGCCACAGAAGAAGCCCTTGACATCCGAGGAGGCGAAGTCCTGTTGGAGGGTGGTGCATATGCGTGTGTGTGTGTGTGTGTGTGTGTGTGTGTGTGTGTGTGTATGTGCGTGTGTGTGTGTGCGTGTGTGTGTGTGTGCGTGTGTGTGTGTGTGCGTGCGTGCGTGCATGTGCGTGTGTGTGTGTGTGTGTGTGTGTGTGCGTGTGTGTGTATGTGTGTGTGTGTGTGTGTGTACATGTGCATGTTGTGTGTTGTGGTTATGTGCATGTGCATTTGTGTGTGCATGTATGTGTGTGCGTGTTGTGGATGTGTGAACGTATATACCCTGCCAGGTTTAAGTGCAGGCACCATTAGGACACATCTCAAGGGACCTCGTTACCAAGGTATCCACATTTCCTAGGTTCAATATGTATGTGAATCAATGAAATTTCAGGGAATCAATACCTGTATGGTATGCAGTAGATGTCTAAATTTGATTTCGCTGTATTCTGGGTTATAAATTATACATGTATATCAAGGATGAAATAACAGGAGTTGATTACAGTAGAGAAAGAGATTACCTAGCAGGTCCCCAGTCCAGTGCCATACCGCTGGCAATCAGAAAATTTATGTGCACCGAACACCCTCACCCCAGTTACTGTGGAACCACCACACCCATGAAATGCAGGCATACTGTACAAGTTTTGATTCCCTAAAATTTCATTGGCTTACATAAGTTAAAGTATGAACACCTCGATAATCAGGACCCACTGCTAATCCTTCAACTTCTACCCTTCCACATTTACCATCCCTTCATGGTACTATGAGGTATGCCTGGATTATGTTGTACACAATTGGCCTTTTCATGTTGTATTTTGGCAAGTGATGGATGGCTGGTTGGAAATAGGTCTGCTTGGCATTGATCATCATTCTGACACCTCTATTTGAAGCACACTACCAAGGAGAAGCACAAGTGTTGTGTGATAAGAGTGGTATGTTGTCAGCCCACACAGTATTATGTATTCATGGAGTAAATTATTTTTGTCTATTTGATACTCTATGGTGGCAGGAGAGAGGACAGTGAACTAAGGCTACTAAGTATGAAGGTGTGAGGTAGCTGGAGAGGAGGAGGACAGTGAACTGGTGTGAAGGTGTGAGGTAGCTGGAGAGGAGGAGGACAGTGAACTGGTGTGAAGGTGTGAGGTAGCTGGAGAGAAGGAGGATAGTGAACTAATCTCAATAACAAATAACCTTAGCATTGAGTGCACAGCCATTTAAAATTACATGTAAAGACAAAGAGTTTACAGACATCCAACTACTAAAATGACAACCATTCTTGTCTTTCTGCATTGACACATACTGAGCAAGGTGTGCACCTGGCATGCATATGGTACTGCCATTAACATTGTCTCCAAGTGCTTGGCTTCGGCATAAACATAGCCATTCTTGCAACAAGTACTTTCATTGGTCCAGGAGCAACTGAAGTGTGCAGCGATTCAACCAGGGATGCGTCGTATAGATACTAATATATAAACATTTTACTTCAAATAAAATTGGTGACATATGATTTGCAGGCACCAATTCATTGTATGCCTTTCTGCAGTGTATGGCATACCAGTAATTCTGCACTTTGATCAAGGTACCAATTACCATCTTTCAACAGACATTGGAAACATTTGGAATCAACAAACGTCATACCACAGCTTACCACCCACAGTGTGACGGCATGGTTGAACATGTAAACAGATCATTACTACAGCTGTTAAGAGCATATGTGGAAAAAGACTATAGCATTATCTACCACTGGTGCTCTATGCCTATCATACTGCAGTACACACTTCAACAGGAGTCTCACCATTTGCGCTCATGTTCGGAGGAGAGCTGAGAAGTATCAATTTATAGCCTCATGCTGCGTTTGACACAAACTAATACCGAGGTTATCTGCAAGCAAAGCTATAGCAGAACTACAGGACTTTGTGGAAGCTAATGCAATACAGGCTGGAGCTGCTCAGAAAATTACTTTTGACCTTAATGTAAAACTTTTTTATTTTTAAAGAAGGTTACCCTGTGTAGTTGTCAATTCCAAAGTCATGTAACCTAGGAAGCAGATGGGAAGGCAAGTGTATTATAAAATCTGTCCAGATATGGAGATCACAGATGGTACAAGAACCCGATTATTCATTGCAGCACAGAAATCAGCATCAATAATACAAGGAAGTACCACCAAATGACCATCCAACCATTGATGTGGACAGCACTCCAGATTGAGCACATAATTACTTCACCAGGCCTGCCAGGAGAGGACCTGCTAGGAGAGCAAAGACGATACCCCACAAGACAAAGAAGGCAACTGGATAGGTACTAAAGCTTGAGGACAAGCTTAAAGAAGGCAGAGCGTATTTAGTATGTACCAGTTCAAAAGCAAATATCCCATTTGCCCTCCATATTGACACTTTCTAATTGCTGTGTTCCTGTGTTCCCATTCAGTTGAGTTCTTCCTCTCAGATTATGTTTAGGTGTTTTGCCTAATTATAATGCATGCACAAAGACTTTGGCTAGGGTGCTGCATATCATATGAAAGCTTAAGCAATCCGGCCGGACACAAAACGAGATGATTCTAAAAAGAGGCTGCCCGAACATTTTATCCTGTATCTGCGTGCCTAAATAAATATATTCGGATGCATACGCGTACGCCACGACATCAGAATGAATTAGCAGCGGCGTAGGAAGGAGTTTATAAAATTGTGATGTATAGATACACTGTAGTATCGCTGGTGGGGAACAGTTGCCCCCCCCCCCCCCCCCCCCCCCCCCCCCCCCCCCCTTTTTTCCTACGCCGGCCACTGATTAGCAAATAACTGTCAGGCTAGGCAGCACGGGCCGCAAGGTTGAAAGTGATCCCAACGCTTATAGGGACATGGGATCGACGGAAAGGCTCTTTGCTATACGCGAACTGAAGGGATAATAGAAACAGCAATCGAATTAAGAACGGAGCTGTGATATATTTGGGTCTGGGTACGTGACACCCTATGATTCGATTCAGGAACGTGACGGTGACGAACTATTGAAGAAAAGGACCCTCTCAAGGGCGGATCCGGCGAGGAGGTCCTGGGGGTCCGGACCCCCCCCCCCCTCCCCCCCCCCCCCCCCCCCCTCAATAATGATGATGAATATAATTACTTTTTACCCAATGAATCACGTGCGGTGATAAACGTTCTTCGCCTTGTTCATACAATATTTATTGTGCTCCAGGACCGTGTTGCCGTCATTCTGATTGTGTTCCGTACCTTGTTGCCGTCATTCTTATCCATCGTACTACTTGCATATTGGTTTATATATCGTACGCGTGCTCCGTACCCACCGTACTACTTGGTTGAATAGTTATAAGTTGTATTGTCATTTGTCAGATCGGTCATCCCTGACCCATCATACTACTTCAGGAGTGTGTGGTCGTGCTTTGCATGCGTGATGGCAGCAAAGCGACCTGCACCAGGTCCCTATAGGTCCATCTCCGACTACTTTAAAAAGCGATCAAGGGATTCGGAAGGTATAAAGGCTGTTTTAATTTTATGAATCGGCATGTTGTACAGTGCATATGCATTTTACGATGTTCACGCGCCGGTAATTTTAGAACCACCCACAGAAGAGTTTTCACAAGCTTCCAATTTGGATCAAGCTACCTGCAGTACTTGTAAGTTGCATACATAACAGTTTTATAATGATTAACTTGACTTGTGGTCTGTAAGCGGTGGCAATAAGGAGCTATTCTGAAACCACAGAAGGTATCATGAGCATCTGAAATAGTGCAAGTATAAATATGTTCACTTCAAATACATGCATAGAGGCTACAATTGTATCAAACATAACACATTATATTCCTGATATTTGTATGATTTCAGAAGGTGAGTGATCCGTTTTTAAAAATAGACTCCTTCATGCATGTATGTCAACTCCATTCATCAGACCAGCATCTGTCCACTTGCAGCAGCAGCAGCAGCAGCAGCAGCAGCAGCAGCAGCAGCAGCAGCAGCAGCAGCAGCAGCAGCAGCAGCAGCAGCAGCAGCAGCAGCAGCAGCAGCAGCAGCAGCAGCAGCAGCAGCAGCAGCAGCAGCAGCAGCAGCAGCAGCAGCAGCAGCAGCAGCAGCAGCAGCAGCAGCAGCAGCAGCAGCAGCAGCAGCAGCAGCAGCAGCAGCAGCAGCAGCAGCAGCAGCAGCAGCAGCAGCAGCAGCAGCAGCAGCAGCAGCAGCAGCAGCAGCAGCAGCAGCAGCAGCAGCAGCAGCAGCAGCAGCAGCAGCAGCAGCAGCAGCAGCAGCAGCAGCAGCAGCAGCAGCAGCAGCAGCAGCAGCAGCAGCAGCAGCAGCAGCAGCAGCAGCAGCAGCAGCAGCAGCAGCAGCAGCAGCAGCAGCAGCAGCAGCAGCAGCAGCAGCAGCAGCAGCAGCAGCAGCAGCAGCAGCAGCAGCAGCAGCAGCAGCAGCAGCAGCAGCAGCAGCAGCAGCAGCAGCAGCAGCAGCAGCAGCAGCAGCAGCAGCAGCAGCAGCAGCAGCAGCAGCAGCAGCAGCAGCAGCAGCAGCAGCAGCAGCAGCAGCAGCAGCAGCAGCAGCAGCAGCAGCAGCAGCAGCAGCAGCAGCAGCAGCAGCAGCAGCAGCAGCAGCAGCAGCAGCAGCAGCAGCAGCAGCAGCAGCAGCAGCAGCAGCAGCAGCAGCAGCAGCAGCACCGCTCAGAATCAAACTTCTTTGGGTATTTTCTGATAGTACACAATTATTTAGATTAATTGCCTTTAAATATAGTCTGAGTGTCAAATGATGTTAATCTAAATTCCTTATATTGTACACTTATATTCTAGAGGCTACCAGCAGTTGTTTTACTAATCTTCAGTGAAATGCTGCAAGATGTAGAGGATGAAATTATGTGTGATGATGTTCTTTATTCATCTCTTTTTATACAAAATATAGTTTCTATTGATCAAGATGCACAAGATAGCAAGATGTCATTTATGGGTCACGATGTGGGTGAAATTGTGAGTGGAAAGGTACAGCTAAATTCTCTATCATGCCAAGAAAAGGTAAGATATCTTAAGAAAAATTTTGTGCCAGATGAAAATTTTCAGTTGTGTACCCAAAAGATAAGTAAGGAAGGTGAAAAGGGACACAAAACCCTTACCTTTCAACATGCATGGTTGGAAAATTACAAATGGCTTGTATACAGTCCATTGTTGTAAGGTGGCCTCTGCAAATTCTGTGTTCTTTTTCCACCTACTAATCCTCGGATAATATGTGGTGTACTGGTCACAAGTCCAATGCAGCAACTTAGAAAAGCAACTGGCAGAGATGGCTACTTAGCTCGCCATGAAAGATTAGAATATCATAAAGATGCTCTTCTTCAAGGGAATGCTGCAACCAATAGCATTGATAATCCTACTTGTGCATTGCAGTATACACTTTCAGTCACAAACAAAGAAATGTATGATAAAAATATGAAGATTTTTAAGTTCATAGTCCGAACGATCATATTTTGTGGAAAACAAAACATTGCAATACGTGGCCACAGAGATGACAACACAAGTACTACCACAAACCAGGGAAATTTCCGTGCTCTAATACAACTACTAGCAAAAAGTAATGCTGAGTTACATGAACACTTGGAATCAGGTAAAAGAAATGCTCAATTAACATCTAAAACAGTGCAGAATGAGATAATAGGTGTGATTGGTGAGTACATAAGGAATGAAGTAGCAAAACCACTTCAACTTCCTTCAGCAGTGTACACCATAATTGCTGATGAAGTAACAGATAAATATAGCAATAAGGAAATATTATGTCTCCGATTTTTGGATTCAGGTGAAATTAAGGAAGTATTTTTAGATTTTGTTGCATTAGAACGAACAACTGGTGAAAAGATTGCAGAGGCAATTTTGCTTCTGATTAAGCCGGAATAATAACATTGACATTGCTAAGGCAAGAGGACAGGCATATGATGGGACTGGTTCCATGTCATCAGAACGTGTAGGTGTGCAAAGCAGGATTAAATTAGTTGCACCTCTGGCATTATATACTCACTGCTGTAGTTATGTCCTCAACCTTAGTGTAGCTGCTGCTTGTAAAGTACCTTCCATTAGAAATATGGTAGGTTTTATCAATGAAACGTACCTTATTTTTTGACTTGTCTCCTACAATTTTGTTACAATGTGCATCAGCATCAATGAAAACCAAATTGTCAGATCTATGCAAAACACGCTGGGTTGAACGGCACACTTGCTATGAAACGTTTTATGAGTTTTATACATGTATAATATACATTTGTTTATGTTTGGAAGCTATTGTGGATCCTAGTGCACATACAGAGCTGAACCTAAATGATGGTACCTGGGAATGGGATTCTGAAAGTAAAGTTAAAAGCCCAAGGGCTTCTTTAAAAGTATTAAAGTCATCACAGAATATAATGACATTCCTTATAGCTAAGAATGTTTTTGAAAAAGTTAAACCTATTGCTGTTAAATTACAAAAAAGGATACTGATATTGTAGAAGCCTATAACATGATAGATTATACAGTCAGTGACATAAAGGATCTTAGAAAAAATGTGGAAGGAGAGTTTCACATATGGTTTCAAGATGGTGTAAGAATTGCTGAAGAAATTGGGGCAGATATTACAGTGCCAAGACTTGTAGGCAGACAAGCACATCGTCCTAATGCCACTACAGGTCATTCCACTGCTGGACCTGAGGAATACTATAGAATAAATGTAGTACATACTTGAATTGTTTTTTTTTTGTAGCAAATTTTAATATCTTTGACACAGACTTGAGGCTTCCTATTTATATCAGCTGTGGTATGCAGTATTGGAAGGTTTGCTACATTTCATAAAAATCCATCTTAAAATCAGGTAGATAATAGCAAAGTCCCATGATGGGGTACCCATTTTTAATGTTCATTTCAATTCAAAGAATCTCAGTTGCAGTGCAACAAAGAAGTGCGGCTTCTGCTATGAATTCTGTGGGCCAGTATTCAGTGGAAGACGTTTTTCTTTATTAAGTTTTTATAAAAATAGAAATGCAAACATACTACACAATGTACATGTACATTGCAGAGGAAATAAAAAATATTCACATACTATGTACTATATGTATTCAATTTCTCTCTGCTATATCACTTCATCTTTCATCTTGTGGTTTTGCAGCTGTTCAGTATATGCACATATGATGACATTGAATACCCTCCCAGTTAGTAATTTGCAGCAATACAAAGTACCCTATCTTACCAGCAAGACTGCAAGATACATGTCGAACAATTTCATAACAGATTTTAAAAATCACAAAATGGAATTTCAACATTACACTGCTATCCCAGAGATGGAACTGCTCGTTGCTTTCATGAAACTATCATAGGAATACATTAATAAAAACTGCCCTGGTGGTAATTGAAATCATTACCATGTTAAACAAACTGAACTATATATTAATAATGCTTGTACATGCATCATGTTCTCCACTGTAACTACTCACTATATGAGCTTTCTGCACTTCACCACATGAGCAGCAGAGCTCTGTTGTGACCAAGTGAGGGGTAGGGTGGATAGGTTGGAGGAATTGGGAGGGTGGTAGATGAGTCAGGGACAATATGGATATGGTGGTGATATATTATGTAATTCTAATTATTATTATATATTTGGTTCTTTGTGCAATTGAAGAAATCTAATTGGTCATGTTACTTCTCCACAGAACACAGAGATTCCTTCTGTATTCCTAATGGAGCCCATTGAGGTGGCTTTGCTTGGTCAGGGCTAGTTCTTACTGGAACAGATGGTACTAAGCACATGTTGTCAACACACATCTGTGGACTTTCAAAGGATTCTGTATACATTAATAATTATATTATTATGTCCGACTAAAGTACCAAAGGGGTGTGTCTTGTTATTACATCACCCCCAAAACGGACGTGGCAGGGCACTCAATCATGCATGTGCAGTGTAGTAGAAAATAACAAAAAATGTGACATCACTTTAGCAGTCATATTCTATCTCTTTGGCCACTCTGACCACTGGATGAGTGGCAAGGCCCTTGCATTCCTCCATTTAATGTCTGCTGACATGCAGCAGATACCCATAGCATAAACATAACCACTAGTCTGCAGCCAGTAATCCCTCATTCACCGAGTTATATTGTGCTTGTGTTGCTTACAGACAAGAAAACACCTTTCTTTGGAGGGCAGTGGTAACACCTTTGGATAAACACAAAGTTAAATATGATGGCACCATTACCTTTCGACGAAGGACTCCACTGGCTGTACTATCAGTGCATGGGGGAATACTTGAGATTGCTACTTACAAATCAGCAAAACATATCCTTAGCCCATTATTATTCTAAATGTTCATCTGAGCCAAGCAAGATAAAGATGTTACTTCAGGCTCAATTGTGATGCTGGTATAAGAAGTGAATTGAGACCTTTTGAGTTCTGGTCATAAGTTCAGCTGGCCAGTGGCAACTGGTTAAAATGATACAGTACATTTGTGTAAGCACACAACATGCATGCAAACAAAAATAAATACTAGAAATTATCACAACCAATTCCGGGATACAAAGTATAGCACAGATCAACTATATATGGTGTTACACGTATGTTCAAAATACATCTATATGTACATGTATCCTCATGCAAAGGATGTGGCATTATTCAAGTAGAATTTCATCATATGAGGAACTTGATGCCAGGTTGGTTCATCACTTGAGTGGCATATCTGATGTGGACCCTTACAGCATCTGACTGTCTCCGTACCTCATCCCAGTCTGGGGGCACAGAAGGTGCAGGGTGCAGAGCCCTGAATATTGCATCAGAGAGACCTGGGAAGGTAGCACTGGCATAGGAATTGAATGAGCTTGGGGCAAAGATCACATGTCTGGAGGAGAAATGAACACATGCACATTGGAAAGTGCACTTCTTAGGTACCCTTACTTGAACTGTCTCCCTGGTAATCCTTCTGGTATGATAAAGGCCCTCTCCAAGTTCATCAACTTATTGTTTAGGATACGGAGAGCTTGTTCACTGATAGACGTGTTGGATGCTGCAGTCTGGAGCTGGTTCCAGAATGTGATGGATGCAGTGACAAACTGATTCAACTCATCAGCAATATACTCCAAGGAGATGTTCTGGCTCTGAAGCACACCACCATATTGCTGCACAAAACTACCAAAGATGTTCTGCAATGCAATGGCATAGTCCCTTGGGTCATAAGGCAGAACTGGAGATGTGGCTAGGAGTATAGCAGTCTTGAACCACATCAGTCCTAAGGCCTGATGGTGAGTGAATGAAGGGTCTCCAAAGTTGGTCATCCAGTAGAAGTTGTCATGTACAGAATGGTACACGGCATAGCTAGTAGTGTTAACCTGGGGCGACTAATAGTCATGTGATCCAGTCACTTGTAGTGTGTAACTTACATATGTGAAGTCAGCACAGCTTATTCCCAGCAGTTGAAGGAACATGGTGAAGTCACTGCCTGATCCAAGGTTATCTATCCTACGGAATAAGGGGAGGTGCTGGTTAGTTGTCACTTAAGCATTAGTAATATGCCAACATACTCTGGTTGGATGGTCCCATTGAAAGACATAGATCTGTAGTGTAGCCACTCATCATACAGTGTATTAAACCCTTGGTTTGGACACTTCACCTGCATTGAGATGAGCTCTAACACAGTACAGCCCACATATCACAACATACCAACTTTGCAGCTGTGTATAGCACTTTGAACAACAGAGGATTTGCACCAACAGATAGAAATGTTGAACCTGCAAATGAAAGGTGGATATGCATGAACAACACGTACCATAGCAAGGGCATGTAGTACCTGCCACAGCAGTGTCCACATTGAGGTAGGCCACAGTGTTGGGTCCAAGCACCTTCTGCCTCTCCTGTGTGTGTGTAGACAGTCATGGGACTTGTACAAAGGCATGCTTCTCTTCCACTCACCTCTATCCACTCAGTAGAACCAATCAGCCCATACTCCTCAGCATCCCAGCTACACAACACTATGGTACGACCAGGTCTCCACCCCTTGGTTCTCAAGGTGCCAAAGGCTCTGGCTATCTCCTCCAAAACTGCTGTCCCAGAGTTAGGGTCAACTGCTCCAAATACCCATGCATCCCTATGGTTACCAAGGATCACCATTTGATCAGGTTCGACCTGCCCATATATGGTGCCAATGACATCATAGATGGTTTGTTGCTCCTGGTAGTTGTTGACTTGGATGAAGGTTTGGCTGAGGGAAAAGAGAGAGAATGTGCTCCAGTATTCATTCCGCTATTACACTCGCGGTTATTAATTGCTGAGCCTACTAGTACATGTATATAGATATATTGCTGTAATTTTTGTGTCATTAGTTAAATTTCATATTTCAAATTTATGCGCCACTAATATTTCAAGTACATGTAAGCAAATATGGTGCACGTGAAAGTACAACAGCAGAAGATCACAAGTATGAGATGTGGTGTTCCGTGGGAATATCCCATAAGTATAACATGCTTTGCTTGAATCATGGCATCGTTATCCCTACCTACACTTTTTGTAAGTACAAACTCTTTTTCCTGTTATCCTATAATTGTTATACTATCTGGAAGGTTATATCTGTGTTTGAAACTGACACTTCAGTTAATGTTCATTGTAATAATGTTTGTTTTTTTGGGCAACCCAAAAGAATAATAATGATACAGGGCAGCATATTGTTTTAGACTCTGATATACACATAACACCAAATCAAGAATGTTTTCTTTATCACAGAAGTAATTTGATTCAAGTCAGGTTTACTATGACAAGTGGCTCCCCTTTTCACATAAAGTTTGTGCATCAAAAAGGTATTTTTATCTTGTTTGGACGTATATTCAGTTAAGGCATACTACTCAGTGCACACATGACCCTGCATACCCCTCCCACTTTTCACTCTTGACCTACACATGTACAGTATTCAGACCCTCTGACATACATGGTACATAGTGCAGCCTGGAGATAGTACTGTATCCAATAACAGATGCCCATGTGAGAAGTGCAAGGTAACTACAATGCTTCTCACAAAGAGACCGAGTAGAAAAGGTCATGATTACAAATAATTGCATTTTTGGATTCAGTTTCTGCAACTTGTGGTGCAATTTTGTTGCATCACAAGATTTTTTCTAACTCATGAACGGAATGGAGCTAAGGTCTTTTACACCATCACACTACACTAGTCTGCATGTCCATAAGCAATTTGATGATTGAAACACTATGTACTTATGGAGATCAATCAAAGATTAAAAAATTGAAGATGGCGGGTAGCAGTTAAGAAAAAAAAGGAAAACATTCAAGGTAAGGTGAAACCATTAGATTGAAAAGTCCCTGTAGATATCAAATACAAGAAATTTACAACAAAAATATCATTTAACCTTATGCTACTTGCATTATTTCTGAAATGTAAACACATCACTCGCTTGCAAAAATGCTTTTTGCACATCATGTTTTGCTACAGAGTTATCATAGGCAACAGAATGGGGGTGACAATGGTCAACCTACTATTTGTTGGAATAATTAATATTCATACATAGCAGTTAACTTGATGACCATCTTGATCTAGTGTGTATTAACTATTGTGTTTTGTGATATGTAGGTTTCGACTATTGCATCGGCATATCTACATCACTGCCAGAAAACCACATCCCACTTTTGTATCTATTCTGTCGCAAACCGATATTTTTCCTTTTCTACTCTTTGCGATAAGCGCTGTACAGTTAGTCAGACATAGCTGTGCTACATACAATCATAGGTACACTACAACAAAATGTGGCAATTATATTCAAGGTATACATACTTGGTATTACTGTCTGTCTGCCAAATACGATAGATCACATCCTGCAGTGCTCCACTCCAGCTGCTTGGAGCAGTATAGTTGTCCAATTGGCTGCAATGATGTTTAAGTGTTAACCCCAAGCACACCAGTACAGCTAGGTGAGTGCAACAAGTACCTCATGAAGTATATCGCATCTCCATATCCTATGGGCTGTACTGGTATTGAGGGGACTCCCCCACTTTCCATCACAGAGCTATAGCTCTCTCTGAATATGCCAACTGAAAAAAAAACATTTGTAGGGTTCCACATAAACACAGCCATGTGTCAGGGACAAACAGACTGTAAAATTAAATAGCTGCAATCTAAAATAAAATAAAAACTAGTAACACTGTTGCTTGCATTTCCACCTCAAGTGGTCTTGCAGTTTCTTCAGATATAGAACCCAATTACAAATCAAGGGGCAGGGATTAAAATTAAAGTACCAAGTTTCTGTAAAAACCTGACGTTTCAAAAAACAATGATAAATTAACTTGGCAATCATATCCACTGTTTAATTAACTTGGCACTTACTGCTTAATTAACTTGATGATATAATGTACTGTGTTAATGGCAATGGCTATAGAATCTACAGTTTAATTAACTATCTATAATTGGGACTGTTTAAGAGCTGACTTGAAATACAATCACCCAAATGGCAATTAGATTTCTTCTTGTAAACCCACTAACCCCTTTAAGCGCAATATCCCTTCTAACCAAGTGATGGGACTCCATTTGTGAGTGGATCTCCTTCAGGTTCCAACAGACTACCCCTCTGAAGTCCATAGGGGGGCAGGCTTGGTCCGTTAGGGTACACAGGGGTACCACTGGGAGCATAGTTTTGTGGATCAGAATATATTATCAGAGCTGAGCATCCATAGGTTTGGGCTAGGTGAGCTTTGTCTCCACGGAAGATGGCACCATACCTGGCTATGCAGATACGACCTGTCAGATTGAGAGACAAGTTTGTGGTCAGGTACAAAAAGTCATCAATGGTAGCATAGTTCACATAGACCAGTCTTCCAGTGGCATTTCCAGACCCAGAATATGCATTGAACGGCATGGCTACTGTGCTGTCATTCTCGCCTGGTGTTAATGGAGCTTCCTGTGCAGTATGGGCATTGTAAATGGTCTCTCCCGCCGAGTTCTTGAGAAGCAATACGTTAGGATTAGAGGTGTTCGGGTAGCTAAGCAACACGGAGTAGTTGACCAGTTGGACGTCGTCAAACCCGTAGTTCACCCACTGGGTGTAGATGTCTTGGGCTAGCTTCATGTTTTGAGGGGATCCGGCGATATGCGGGAGGGCAGTTAGGTTTTGGAGGTTATTCCGTATGTTGGTTGTGAGCAGCTGGTCGTCGATCCAGTTGAGGACAGGAACAGATGTACCACCATCAACGACGTTCGCACCCCATGCAGCTTCGGTATTAGATGTAGTCTTAAAGACTGATTTCCCAGTCAGAAGGCCTATAGAAAACGCTACTGCGGACGCCGAAAGAACCGCCAGAGTTGCGTACAGAAGGTACACTTTCTTGGTGGAAGTACGAATGGCCGGTGAGGACAGAGGATCCTTTTCTTCGCTAGTGCTGCTCATAATTTTGTCACCGTCACGTTCCTGAATCGAATCATATATCGGACACGTACCCAGACCCAAACATATCCGTTCTTAATTCGATTGCTGCTTCTATCAGGACCTACTCCGTACGTTATAGGTCCTATGTAGGATTTTTGGTGTCATGAATACGATTAGTAAAACACCAGATTCCACTATTGCCGTTACACCTTAGAATCAGTTGCAACTTTAGCGAGCGTATTTGGATACAGCAGTTGATTACCTACGATGTAGTAAAACTGCCGACGCTTAGAAAGCTCGGACAACAGAGATAACGCTCTCTCGTTCTCACACTCGAACCTAAAAAAATGTTTCTTCATCTGGATCTGATAAGATAAGATTCGCTCGGGTAAGAGGTTTATTGCACTGTAACTTCGTCACGATTGAAGTGTAATGTTCGCCGTTTTGAAAAGGAACTGTAGGAGACAAGTTAGAAACTTTCTGCCGAATTTGTTTGGTACTATTACTTTCCGAATTTGAGTTATACTGAATACAATTTTAATCTTTAGCCGTTAGCCTTGGAAGCCATAAAAGGGAGATCCAGCAGTAACTTGTGGTTGATGTTGAGGTCAGAAACCACTGAAGCACCTGGGACTGCACCGGAAACACGTGTACATGATTCATGTAAACCGGTATATACCCTCAGAGCTTTAAAGGAGGAGGTGGTACGTAAATAGTTGCGCAGGCCGCACAATCTGAGCGCAAATTTGCGTATAAAAGGCGCTTGGATCCAACCGGAAGTCACGTGAGTTGAACATCCTTACAATGGCGTAGTTTTGAGCTCTTTGGATTCTCGCACAAACGTTCTGGCTACGTCGTTTTTACAACGTAAAAACGGGCAGATCAAGTACTTCTTAGTACATGATCGCGCCTTTTACGGTTCCCCTACATGTACAACTGATTTACGTTTGTGCCGTTAATTTGTTCTCGAAACCGCGAGTTGCATTGTGTTCCTAATTCATATCCATGTACCTTTCTGTATACTTACTGATCACTGTTACATGTTGTACAAGCACTGTGAGGTTTTACGTCAGTTTGAAAGGTGAGCGTGGCTCAAAGGTAAATCACGTGCACGGACGTCGACCTGTTCGATAAGTAGGTTAGAGTGTCAAATTTTGATGAGCTACATGGATTTTGATGGCTTCGATGCCTTTGCATCTCTGTCATTTTTCTACCCACATGAGTATATGACTGGCGTTGGGCCCGCGCACTGCTTGTACTGTAAGACCTTGTATTATTAAATTGTACTGCAAAAAAAAAAACCAAAAAAACAAACACACACACAAAGGAACAACAAAAATACAACGAAGAAAAAAAAAACACCTTGTAGAGGAGAGTTTTTCTTAGTGCTTTGCATATTAATTGGTTTATGCACCAATGGCTGCAGGCATATAGTGAGAGGCTTCCCTTTGGAATGTTACCTTGGACTCTCCAAATATTTAGCTGATCACCCTGAATCCTACAATGTAGACAGGAACAGGAATGCATGCATAAATGCTCAAATAGTCACCCAATACACAGGCATACTTCCACCCACTCTTACCACTAAATAATCCCTTCCTCTTTTCTACTGTCACCTAACACCCTCCTGTGCTGGACACCATTCTGTAGGGTGCCAGATAAAGAGAGACCTTCAATCCCAAATACAGCATGCCCAGGTCAGGCCAACTTGACCTTCAACCCCTTATACATGAACAAGGCACACCCACCCGATTGAGAGGGCATCATCCTAATCATCACAGCCCACAGAATCTACACTGAATAAGAGGTGGGTGTGGCAAAGGTCCCTACATGTCCTGACCTCTTCATGGTCAACATTCCATGGAGTCTATATGGTAACCATGGGGAGCTCTAGAGGGAGGAGGAGGGTGATTATGGAATGACCACAGCAACATGGCCAGCTCATGCCTGCCATCAAGGATAGCTTTGCTAAATAGTCTAGAGTCTAAAGAGTGAAGGGAAGTGCGGGGAAGGAAGGGGAAAGAGGGGCAAGGGAGGTGAGTGGGAGGGAAAGAAGAAAGAGAGGGGGAAGAGGGTGGAGGCACAGGAGATATAAGAAGACACAGCACATGCTGCATAGATGTGGGTATCACATAACACATGTACATAACATGTATACACTCATACATGTATACACTCATACATGTATACACATATACATGTATACACTCATACATGTACGTAGCTCGTACACACATAGATATGTATACACACATACATGTATACACACATACATGTATACACACATACATGTATACGCACATACATGTATACACACATACATGTATACACACATACATGTATACACTCATACATGTACGTAGCTCGTACACACATAGATATGTATACACACATACATGTATACACACATACATGTATACACACATACATGTATACACACATACATATGTATACACACATACATGTATACACACATACATGTATACACACATACATGTATACAACATACATGTATACAACATACATGTATACACACATACATGTATACAACATACACACATACATGTATACAACATACATGTATACACACATACATGTAAATACACATACATGTATACAACATACATGTATACAACATACATGTATACACACGTACATGTATACACACATACATGTATACACATACATGTATACACACATACATGTATACGCACATACATGTATACGCACATACATGTATACACACATACATGTATACACACATACATGTATACACACATACATGTATACACACATACATGTATGTAGCTCATACACACATACATGTATGTAGCTCGTACACACATACATGTATACACACATACATGTATACACACATACATGTATACACTCCTACATGTATACACACATACATGTATACACACATACATGTATACACTCATACATGTATACATACATGTATACACACATACATGTATACACTCATACATGTATACACTCATACATGTATACACCCATACATGTATGTAGCTCACACACACATACATGTATGTAGCTCATACACACATACATGTATGTGACGGGAATTAAAGGCTCACCTCTCCACTTGTAGCGTAGTGAGGGCTTGCCATCTTCATGGACTCATTTGCTGCATCAGGTACCACTTGCTGGTATAGTCTGTTCACATAAACTGAATGAACAAGGACATTAAAAATGAAATCAATCATCTCAGACCCCACCTGAGCAGATGTATCACTGCTTCACTTCACCCATACCAGCAAATACAGAGAAAGTCATGTACTGGCAAGGTAATATGCCAGCAAAGGTGAAGTCTCTCATTTGCATTAATATTACTAAATCCAAACAGTACTCTTCTAATTAGCAAGGTAATGACCAGACTGCACCCTGGAACTAGCCCTAACACATGACTGCTTGCAGTGTGGGCAAACAAACTGGACCCTAGTAAATTCACAAGATAGCTACTGTCCCTTCCCAAGCGAGTATTATATAGAGCAACAGGATTACTAATTATGGTACTCTTACCTGTATGAATGATGCTAAAGTGCAAGATGGGTTGCAAAGACAGCCGCACAGCTGGGCAAGCTTGAAGGCCTTACGTTCAACCAAAAATCGACTCACGCGCGGGACAAGGCAAAATTATGAGTATCCCCCTAGCTGTACCAGTTTTATACTGTATGAAATCGGGCCTGAAGTCGATTCTGCACGCCTCCTAGCGCTACGTAACAAGGTTTGTTGCTACCAGTTGAGTAGCCTACATATAAATGTACGTTATCGTACCCATACGTTCCGGATCTTTTGTAAACATAGCCGGGCCCATTTCATACTTGTATTGCTGTTAGGCTGTTACGTTGGTAGTTTATCTAAGTAACTGAAGTACAACTACTAGTATAGGTGTGGACTATTGGCACCAATAGTAATACGGCTACATGCATGTGTTTTAATTCTAGAAAATGCGCACCGATTTATCGAGTATCAAAGAAGCTGATAGCAGCGTCAACGGCGTGGTAGCGTATTCTATTCTGTTGTATCTGGCGCTGCGTTGCAACATCCACCACCAGCAAAACGCCGTTGCAATCTTTCAGGTGAAATAAATATAAAATGCATGTGCAAGGCGTAGCCGTAGGCATTGCACATCTCTCAACTTGGTAATTGCAGTCATTTCTTACCCTGCACTGCATGCTTTGTATTTTATTGTAATATATAGCTACCTTGCGTACTTACATGTATATTACCGCTGTGAAGGCACCATAGTTATAAGGTGTGACTGTTTACAAAATGGGTTATTGTGTCAGTGTGGTATATAGCAGGCTTTGTTTATATGTGCATGCAATGTAATGTATGCACATGTGCATATGGACATATGTAGAAAGTTGGCAACGGACTCAAACGTGAATGTTGTGCATGTGTTGTCGACTGCATCACAGTGAAAATTATTAGTGAACAATTTGAAATAAATCACAAGATGACTGCCGATGTATGGGCGATTTCTTGATATGTCACAACACGCAAACACTAAAACGCATCCCACACATCAAACAAACTGTCAGACATTCTCTGCAACCATTCTCTGCTGCATGTACCAATGTAAAGGTCTTGTTGATAACAATGAATACAATAGTTCAAGGGATGGTATACAAATATCAAGATAAAATATTTGTGTCCAATAATCGAATGTTAATCTTTTACGCATGCGCACACACATACATATAACGATTATTCCACAACTCCCCCCCCCCCCCCCCCCTCCCCCAAAGTCATTGATTCTCCTGGTATCGCACTGGGCAGGAGATCTTGGTCCCCGTTTTTGACCACGTCATTATAGGGTCCCGGACCGGCGCCTGAGCAGGTACATGTAGCTCTGGGATGACATCTTGTTCAGCTTCTTGAGATGGCTGGTGTTCGGCATCAGGTCTTCCTTCTCTGTCTGGAATTGTTACCAGGTGTCTGCTGCTTCTTCTAACTTGCCCAGAAGGGGTACTGACGAAGTAAGACCTTGGAGTATCTGCCGACCGCATTACCTGTCCTGGAACTGGATCACCATCACCACCTCCAGCCACCCACACCTCCGAGCCATCACTCAAGTCTGGTCTCCCATGTGCTCGGTGACGAGTATCATAGTTATCCTTTTGTTTGTATTTGTATCTTCCATGCTGTACTTTCAATGATTCCATATGAGGCCAGTTGGGAATAAACTGTTTGGGTAATTGTGGGACTTGTGTTCTGAGCCTACGCCCCATCAAAAGCTCTGCTGGACTATACCCACACCAGGGCATAGCTGTTGTTCTATAACTCAACAGACTTAAGGCAGGGTCATCTCCGGCACTCAGAAGTCGCTTTGCTGTCTGTACTGCCCTCTCGGCCTGCCCATTACCCTGAGGATAATGTGGGCTGCTTGTGACGTGCTCAAACCCATAGGACACTGAAAATATCTTCATTTCTCTTGAAGCAAACTGCGGACCATTGTCACTTATAAGTCTTTCAGGGATGCCGTATCTTGAAAAGATCCCCTTCAGAACAGAGATAATTGTACCTGAGGTAGTAGCTGACAACTTTACAACTTCTATGTAGCGGGAAAAGTAGTCGACCAACAACAGATACATGTACTTGATGCCTTTGAGCTCAAATAGGTCCGCTCCAACCTTTTGCCAGGGATACTCAGGTAGTTCAGATGCAATCATTGGCTCCACAGGAGGGGTAGATCTCTTAGAGCACGTGTAACACTGCTTGACAAAATCTTCAACTTCGTTTGAAACCCCAGGCCACCACACTGCTGATTCCACCCGAAGTCGACACTTAAGGATCCCCTGGTGTCCCTGGTGAATTTTCTGCATTGTTTCCTGTCGCAAACCTTGAGGAATCACAATACGGCTTCCATACAGTAGGAGATCATCATGCAGTGTCAGCCTTCCTCTCACCGTCCAGTAAGACTTCAGGTTAGGTGGAAGCTTAGTTTTCACCGGCCAGCCAAATTTGCAATAATTTATCAGGGCTCCAGTATCACTATCAGCAGCTTGAGCACGGCGGTATTTGTCAAGCTGCTGTTTAGTGGCTGGAAGAATTTCTGTAACTGCAGCAATATGGCCCTCAACTTCTTTCTGGAATGCGGTACAATTGTCAATGGGAACTCCTGTTGGGGCACGGGAAAGGGCATCAGCTGTGTACATATATTTCCCTGGTACATGCACAATGGAGAATGCGAATCTCATTAACCTCAGTCGAAACCACAACACCCTAGGAGGAAGGTCATCCAAATGTTTAGAACTTAACAATGGCACAAGAGGTTTGTGGTCTGTCTCTATCAATATCTGTTTGCCCAAAATATATTCAGAAAATTTTTCACAAGCCCATGTTATAGCCAATGCTTCCTTTTCTATCTGGGCATAGCGTCTTTCGGTCTCAATCAATGAACGAGAAGCATACACAACTGGTTTCCACCCGCGTTGGTGCAATTGAAGAAGGACTGCTCCAAGCCCGTAAGAGGAAGCATCAGATGACAGTTTGGTCTCCGCTCCAGGATCATACAAGGAAAGATAGTAGGTTTAGTGAGTTCTGCCTTTGCCATCTTGAAGGCTTCATCCTGAGCTGGGCCCCATGTCCATGTTGACTTTGTACTCAAAAGCTCTCTCAGCGGCTGTTTGGGGAAAACTTTCCCATTTGGTTCAACATTCCCATAAACCTCCTCAACTCTGAAACATTGTTTGGCTGGTCCATCATTCTTATAGCAGATGTTTTTTCAAGATCTGCACTGATTCCATCTTTATCTAGAACATGGCCCAGAAAGGTCAACGTACTTGTGCTGAAAACACATTTGTCCTTATTCAGTGTTATTCCGGCTGACTGAATTCTCTTGAGGGCATCAGCCAGTCTCTGGTCATGTTCTCCCTGAGTCTTGCCAAATACCAGTACATCATCTATTAGGCACAAAGATCCTTTTACACCACTCAGAACATTACTCATTCTCTTTTGGAAGAGTTCTGGGGCACTGGAGATACCAAAGGGAAGCTTATTGAAATGATAGCGCCCAAATGGGGTGACAAAAGTAGTCAGCAAACGAGATGATGGAGCAAGAGGTATTTGCCAAAAGCCACTATTAGCATCAAGCTTACTAAAGACTTTCGATCCGGATAGCTGGGCGAGAATCTCATCCACACTAGGTAGTGGATAAACCTCCCTTAGAACGCACTCATTCAATGGCTTGAGATCAACGCAGATGCGGATAGCTCCATTAGGTTTCTGAGCCACTACCATCCCAGCACACCAAGGAGTAGGGATATCTACTTTGGAAATGACACCAAGAGCTTCCATTTGGTCCAACTCAGTTTGCACCTGCTTACGAAGAGGGATGGGTACCCGCCTGGGAGCAAACAGGGAGACTGGCTTGGAGTTCCTTTTCAGTTTGATCTCATAGGGTTCTCCCAGAGTTCCTAGGCCTCTAAAGAGAGCAGGGTATTGTACCAGGATCTTGTCCTTGTAACTGCTAGTAACCTCATTCACTCTGACAACAAGACCCATCGATCTAATAGCAGGAAGCCCTAGCAAATTATTCTTCAAACCCTTTACAACAAAAATCTGGTGTTTCTCTGACCTCCCTTCGTATGCGAGGGACCTAATGAACTCACCAACTACTGGTAGTGGTTGGTTTGATGGACCTCGCAGTAGTTTTGAAGGCTTAACCAGCTTTCCTCCTTTCCCTTTTATCCTCTTGTAACCTTCTTCCGATATAGCTGTGACATCAGCGCCAGTGTCTATCTTGAAGGGTAGATACTGTCCACATACAGAAATTTCTGCCATCCAAGAACTCTCTCCTTCTCCAACTGGACCAAGGAATACCGTCTCAACAGCCTCTCCTTTGACGCTGTCTACCTCTTTATCTGCTACCTTCTGTGAAGTCCCCTGTGAGAAACATTGGGATTTGAAGTGTCCTCTTTTGTGACAACGAAAGCAAGTCACTTTCTGAGCTGGACATTTCCCTTGTTCATGTTGATTTCCACACCTGGTACAGGATGAAGATGGATTCCGTTGCTGTGCCGCCTTGCTCTTTGAAGTCATCCAATTAACGTCCAGTTCACTGTCCTTCTGTCCTTTGAGAACCCGCTGTTGTTCCCCGACAGATTCTGATTGACGCACCATCCGTGCAGCTTTCTCCAACGTTAACTCGGGGTCCATCTGTAGTCGTTTGGAGAGTGCTTTATCTAGAATTCCTATTACTATTCTGTCGCGAATTAATTCATCTCGAAGTTGTCCATATTCACAATTTCTCGCCAGAGCGTGTAGCACTAGGAGGTACTGTTCTGTCGACTCATCCTCCATTTGGTCCCTACTATTGAACCGCGCACTTTCGAAAATAAGATTCTTTCTTACACCGAAAAACTTCTCGAACATATGGACTGCTTCCGCGTACACCTTCTTCGCCTTGTCGGTGGCATTAGACGCTGCGAATACATCTCCCGCCTCCTCGTCCAGACAATACAACAGTGTGTTAACCTGCTTCTCTTCTTCCTGTGACGAAAGGCCAGATGCCACCCGGTACTGCTCAAAACGTCTCAACCACCGAGGCCATTCGTCAGGCTTTCGGAAGTCAAACGGCTGTGGGGGTACTAAACGGCTGTCTGCCATTGCAACACCGCTGCCACCATGTCCAATAATCGAATGTTAATCTTTTACGCATGCGCACACACATACATATAACGATTATTCCACAATTTGTACATGCTCATACAAGTATGCATATCTGTGTATGTGTAAACAATTAATTTTTTGTATGTTTGTATTGTATGTGTGTATGTGTGTTACATATGGACAACATTTCAACAGCCCTTTGCTGCGGGTTATCTTGAGCCTGAATACCACAAATGCAACAGTGAAAAATGTGAAGCCAGAACAGAGTAAGGCTGTTTGTGTATGTGTGTGTGCGCTACCAGTGTGGTAAGGGAGTGGCTCAAACATGGCACTGATCTTGGTGAACACAACACACACACACACACACACACACACACACACACACACACACACACACACATGATGTGATATTGTGGTCAATTAGTTATGGCATGTGCAAATGGGCTGTGTTTGTGTGTGTTGTCTGTCTTGTGACAAATACACACATGAGGCTTCTGTAACTTCTACTGTAGACAACTAAAACATATCTAGCAAATTAACCCGGCCCTCCTTTCCCCCCAGATCTTGGTGATAGACACACACAAGCACACACAAGTACATACATGTACAAGCACACACACACACATACACACAGTTTGGGGTGTGTATTGTGGGCGGGTCGATGTTACAGGGGGTCACGTGATATACTCTGCTGTGTAGTGTTGTTGCTGATTTGCTGATATCTTTGGGCAACCAAGTCCCCGATCCTTGACTACGCGCCATACACGAAACACACACGAAACTTCTAAAATCACTAAAACATCCATAGAAAAGCAGGCCTTGATTCCATATGTGTAATGATAGTGCCATGGTGCAGTGCCTATTAAGTAGTGCTTTGGTGCTTATTGTGCAGTGCTATGGTGCTACATTTATGAAGTAGTGCTATTGTGGAAATACATGTAGTGAGCACTACATGGTGCAGTGCTTGTGATGTACTGATGTGTGAAGTATCTCTGTATGTGTAAACATATGGTCTAGCTAATCGTGTGCATATTTATGTGTGTTTGCATTGTACATGTATGTGTGTTACATATGGACATTTCAACAACTCAGGAGACAAGGTGTATGCATGGCTGGGTTATCTTGAGCAACAGTGAAAAATGTGAAGCCAGAACAGAGTAAGACTAAGGCTTTGTGTGTATATGTGTGTGCGTTACCAACTGGTGTGATAAGGGAGTGGCTCAAACATGGCTCTGATCTTGGTGAACACATGCACACACACACACACACACACACACACACACACACACAGAAACTTGTACACACTGTGTGTGTGTGTGTGTGTGTGTACAAAAGTGTGTACTGTGTGTGTGTGTGTGTGTACAAAAGTGTGTACTGTGTGTGTGTGTGTGTGTGTGTGTGTGTGTGTGTGTGTGTGTGTGTGTGTGTGTGTGTGTATGTAAGTAACAGTAGGGCTTAAAAAATTTTTTTGGAAGGCTACATGTACTGGTCATAACTTTTGTTTACACAGTTTACATACATATACATGTAGACATACTACATGTAGATGTACTACATGTATGCTCATGGCTTCATATTGTTGATTAACATCAGCTATGTTATTCCTGTTGTAAAAACCCCACTGTATAGGCCTACATGTATATGTAGGTAGTTAGGTCCAGATTCCATTGATAGATGGTGGTGATGAACATTTAGGGAGAGTAAGGTTGAAGATGAGGAAGTAAGGCTGCCCAGGTCACCCTAACACTATTCGAAGTTGGGCTGCCCAGGTCACCAACTGCCAATCACACCTTGTGCTCTGATCTGGGGGGGGGGGGGGGGTCTGATGCACTACGCTAAGTCCTGTGAAGCCTGAGGTAGAGAGGCACCAGCTGTACTATCATGAAATAAATTCCAAAAGCCATCTTTACTAAGACCACCAATTCTGGTATATTAGTGATTGCTTTGATTGCTTGTGTGTGTTGTACATCTGTATGGCTGTACCAGTACATAACATGTGTGTGACCATGTGTGTATGCATGTAGGTGTATGTGTGTATGTGTGTGTGCATGTGTGTATGTACATGTATGTGGTGTGTATGTGTGTGCATGTGTGTGCATATGTGTATGCATGTGCATGTGCAATGTATGTGTGTACATGTATGTGTGAGTACATGTATGTGTGTGTGTATGGAAAGCTTTCCAATGCTACAGTGTAAGTGGTGCCCTTGGTACTTGTACGTAGCCCCTATTTCATCTAGGGAGCATTGCTACATACATGTAGTTTGTGAAGCTGATTTTGCTGGACGCTGTCCCATAGGTACATGTACATGTACAGTTGTACCTAATATTCATTTGTGCACTCAGAGGTCAACAACAATACAGTAGCGGCTCGCACATCCGCACTTTTCACACCTCGCACATCAGCAAAGTTAATTATATTCACCAGAAAATGTAGAAACTGTTAGCTTTCATAGCAAACCCTATCGATCGCTCCCGCTAGCCATATAATGATATTCACTGTTTACACGCGCCTGCACCTTGGGATATCAATTCAATTAGCTTGTACAAACTTTGTTACCACCCCCAAATGATTCTATACTCATCCCATCATCACCACTGCATGCCACCCATCATCACCACTGCATGCCACCCATCATCACCACTGCATGCCACCCATCATCACCACTGCATGCCACCCATCATCACCACTGCACCACTCCATCACCACTGCCACCACCCCTCCATCACCACTGCACCCCTCCATCACCCACCACTGCACCCCTCCATCACCCACCACTGCACCCCTCCATCACCCACCACTGCACCCCTCCATCACCCACCACTGCACCCCTCCATCACCCACCACTGCACCCCTCCATCACCCACCACTGCACCCCTCCATCACCCACCACTGCACCCCTCCATCACCCACCACTGCACCCCTCCATCACCCACCACTGCACCCCTCCATCACCCACCACTGCACCCATCATCACCACTGCACCCATCATCACCACTGCACCCCTCCATCACCACTGCACCCACTGCACCCCTCCATCACCACTGAAGTGATTGCAACATGTAGATGGATATGGTGATTTGATATGTTATGGTACCATACACATTGTAGCTGCAGCATTACATTCAAAAATGGGATATCAGAAACTGCTTTATATTTAGAACAGCGTTGCCAACCATTCATACGGAGAACACAGATCAATTGCGTTCAGGTCACTGGCTCATTGAGGCAGATGGACGTTGCGGACAAATGTCTGTGGAGTACGATCAGGTTTGGCTGGCTGCCACAGGGATTGAGCTACATGTAATGCTGCTTCTTACGTGTAGGAACCATACACATATGTGCATATAGCTCTACATGTACATCAACTAATAAAACAGTACAGTACATATACCTATATATATATATATATGTTTAATATATCTATTATATGTATAGGTATATGTACTGTACTGTTTATATATATATATATATTTAGCCATGTCATTGTATGCATACATGACATTCTAATGTACGATTATAAGTCAGGAGGGCTGTTGCTTATTTTTGTTTCCTGTACCACAGGCTAATCTTGCCCATTTTTTATGCCACTTGTCAACAAAATCAGATACATGTACTGACATTAATACAAATGAATAAAAATTTATGCCATCACCTTTAGTAATGTTATCCCTACATGTACGTTGACATAAAATCATTGTTTTAAATTCAAAACAAAAAACTGGGTAACAAACTGAAGCACAAATGATATAAATGTACGTGTGTGCCTGTGCCTAAGAATGGAATGATACATGCAGTAGAGAAAGTTTCAATTCAATCCTGAAGTGCAATCCTTCACATATGAGCACATTTGTCGAACTGCATCCTTAAAGTAAGCGTCATTAAGTTTAGCACCAACTGAATGCAATCTTTCCAATAATGGTAAGGCTTCATTAAGCACCTGTGCTTTATCAACCGGTACACCTTCCACATCTGGGTTGTCACACTCTTCACCTTCATCATGTTCATCTATTGTGCCTTCATCTTCCAGATGAAGCCATTGTGTCAGCATTTGCACAGCTGTGTCATTCACTTTCTTTGCAGCAGCATTGGCAACAATATTAAGCCCCAAATTTCCCAGCATATCATTTACATTAGGAGCGGCTAATGATAGACTGCAAAATGTATTGCACATTGCCTGAACCGAATCTGCATCCAATTTCTGGTAATAGTTTCGTTCAGTAGCTGCTAATTCAGTAGATTCATTCAGTGGAAGACAGCGAGAATGAACCCAGCATCCAGCTATTGTGGGAGGTGAGATTTTATCCCAGGCTTCCTTCAGTAAAACAATTGCATCCCCTACGTGAGGTGGAGACCCATAGTCAAGACCCGCACACCCTGCAGGAAGCTGCTTCGCCATTATTTGTTATTGAGGGTAGCTTTCAGCTGTCTCTACCAACCTCGACAAAAGTTTATTCTTGTACCCTGCCTTTAGCACAGCAATAATCCCTTGGTCTAATGGTTGGTACACTGAGGTTATATTTGGAGGGAATTTGAATACTTTCACCTGTCCCAACGGGTCAACACAACTTGTGTCATGACCAGAGAAGCCATCAACTAATAGAGCTACACGATCATGAGTGAACTGACGGATGGTGGGTAAGAACACCTCTTGCCACCATTTGTTATAGTTCTTTGTGTCGTTCCATGCATTCCTTTGATGGAAGTATGGAAGACTAGGTGGCGTATCCTTGAAACAGCGTGGATTTTTTGCGCTGCCTATTACTACTGGGGCCATTTTACAGTTTCCAGTTGCATTCACACACAAGATAATAGTAAGCCGTTCCTTGGCTTTCATAGCTTTAGTTCCTCGTGCAACTTGACGTGCATCACCTTCGTCTGGCATTAAGTAACTACGATTAGGTATAGCCCTGAAGAACAAACCCGCCTCATCCATATTGAACACGTTGGTAGGCTGGTACTCCTGTAGCTCAGTTCTAAGCTTTTGCATCTCTTGATCCGCCGTCACTATATCTACGTCACCAGCTTCTCCATGCAGCCGAACTTGCTTTGTAACACCAAAGCGCCATCTCCAGTGGAAAAACCAGCCGTCGGAGGCCTTGAAGTCTAATACTTTACAACGACGCGCTTCGTACATCGCACGCGCTTTTATCAAAGATCTGGAAACAGGCTGTGGCTTTCTGCCTCGACGAAGCTTCCTTATAGAACAAAACCACTCAAAAACCGAGCGATCAATGTCTGGATGCTTAGATTTATTTTTGGCTACCTTTGAGTGCATTGGTATATCGCCGCTTTTGATGTGCAAGTCAATGGCATCTTTATGTTTACGAATGTCGTAAACTTGCCGTGTGCTTATGCCAAACTCCGCCGCAACATCAAGAACATGTTTACCTGCCTTGAGTTCTTCCAGTACTTTCTTTTTCTCTCTTAGCTCGATACATCGTCTTGGTTTTCTGTCAGCCATGTGGCACGCACAAGTATACAAAACTCGACGGAATAATAAACGAACATGCACGGGACAGAAGATGGCTCACGTTTTTCATGCGGCATGCCAGGCACCACAAGCAAGAGGGCTTAAGATATAAGAGCACAGCATACTGCTTTCTAGGCGACAACGGAAGCACGGCGGTAGGTTTGTAGGCTTAAATTACACACAATTTGTCTACTGCTCCACTGTTGTCTGTCATCCTATCACACACCTGTAAATTCTCACACATGTGACATGAGACCACGCATATACTTTCTAGCTTTTTAAAGGTCTAACGAAGCTGTGTACTTTCTGCCGCTTGCATTATGTACATGTAGTGTACCTGGCAAGGTGCACTTTCATTAGAAATCGTGGCCCGAACCCCGATTACTAATGAGCATTATTATGTGCATGTGAATTTATAGCGGCAGAAAGTCTTACACAATTCAAATCCTTACTTTAGAATCATATGAGGTATAATGTACATGTATTGTCTGTGATTCCCTTAGTGCATGTACATGTATGTTTGCTGAACCAAAGCTGTCAGAATGGTGCTGTCCATGCCTACTGGCATGTATTTCATAATCATCTTGTCACAGTGCAAGATCCAGTTGCTGTGAAGCGTCCACCAATATGTAGGTGTGCAGTACCTGAGCATGTTAGTGGGATATGGTTATTTCATTTCACTGAGTGTTGGGCAAACTGTCAAATGCTAATGTAGAATTGTATTGCAGGCGCAGTGAAATCAAAAGGCTGAACTAAACTAACTGGCTCAAATAATACAAATTTAAGTGAAGAGGTATAACCATGTAGTACAGTGTAGGCATATGCATGTTTATAACCAACGCCCAAAGCTAAACTGGTAGGGTTCTCCACACCACCAAGGGGGGAGGGGGAGGGGGGGGGGGGGTAAGGGCATGGTTACAGCCAGGGTAAGTAAGCAACAGCCCTCGTGACTTATAATGTCATGCATGCGTACAATAAACTCTTATATGTACATAGCTCAAAATATTATAAATATACTGATATAATCGGTATATGTACTGTACTGTTTTAGATTAGTTGATGTACATGTAGAGCTATATGCACATATGTGTATGGTTCCTACACGTAAGAAGCAGCATTACATGTAGCTCAATCCCTGTGGCAGCCAGCCAAACCTGATCGTACTCCACAGACATTTGTCCGCAACGTCCATCTGCCTCAATGAGCCAGTGACCTGAACGCAATTGATCTGTGTTCTCCGTATGAATGGTTGGCAACGCTGTTCTAAATATAAAGCAGTTTCTGATATCCCATTTTTGAATGTAATGCTGCAGCTACAATGTGTATGGTACCATAACATATCAAATCACCATATCCATCTACATGTTGCAATCACTTCAGTGGTGATGGAGGGGTGCAGTGGGTGCAGTGGTGATGGAGGGGTGCAGTGGTGATGATGGGTGCAGTGGTGATGATGGGTGCAGTGGTGGGTGATGGAGGGGTGCAGTGGTGGGTGATGGAGGGGTGCAGTGGTGGGTGATGGAGGGGTGCAGTGGTGGGTGATGGGGGTGCAGTGGTGGGTGATGGAGGGGTGCAGTGGTGATGGAGGGGTGGTGTGCAGTGTTGATGATGGGTGCAGTGGTGGGTGATGGAGGGGTGCAGTGGTGGGTGATGGAGGGGTGGCTTTTAGTGGTGATGGAGGGGTGGTGTGCAGTGGTGATGGAGGGGTGCAGTGGTGGGTGATGGAGGGGTGCAGTGGTGATGGAGGGGTGGTGTGCAGTGGTGATGGAGGGGTGCAGTGGTGATGGAGGGGTGGTGTGCAGTGGTGATGGAGGGGTGCAGTGGTGGGTGATGGAGGGGTGCAGTGGTGGGTGATGGAGGGGTGCAGTGGTGATGGAGGGGTGGTGTGCAGTGGTGATGATGGGTGCAGTGGTGATGGAGGGGTGGTGTGCAGTGGTGATGGGATGGTGCAGTGGTGATGATGGGTGGCATGCAGTGGTGATGATGGATGAGTATAGAATCATTTGGGGGTGGTAACAAAGTTTGTACATGCTAATTGAATTGATATCCCAAGGTGCAGGCGCGTGTAAACAGTGAATATCATTATATGGCTAGCGGGAGCGATCGATAGGGTTTGCTATGAAAGCTAACAGTTTCTACATTTTCTGGTGAATATAATTATTTTTGCTGATGTGTGAGGTGTGAAAAGTGCGGATGTGCGAGCCGCTACTGTAGGGCATTGTATGCTATGTAAACTGAGGTTATCCTAATCTGATGTTAGCTATACACCTAGTTCTAAGAAGCAAACACTATTGATGTACATGTAGTACCTACATGTGCATGTATGTGGCATGGACCTTTTGTGCCTGATGCCATAGCCTGCCCGTAGGAAAAAAATCGGCGTTGCAACGCGCCATAATGCGTTGTGACGCGCTTAAGACGTTGACGCTTAAACGCGGTTGCGAATGAGGTGCGATACACAAAGCGCGATTAATCGCGCTTACTTGCGATACAACGCGGTATTATGGCCGAATTTTACGCGTTTGGCGCTCAAACGCGCTAAATCGCGGCATTTGCCCAGCGCGGGTATTGGCGATACATGATGATTATTAATCGCGATATACCGCGTTGGTCTATAAAGTGCATGACGTAATGCGAACTAGGTATTTATTCACTTTTATATAAAAATTTGTTGTGTAACATAAATCTCATTCATCATTTCAAAGGCATTACAAACAACAACAAAAGAGTCTGCAGCTGTGGAACTATTGGATTTCAAGGCCGCTGTACTGTTCCTGCACTTGCTATTCGTATTGAATTTTCTTCCACCTTTCCTCCTCAGCAGCATTATAGCTTCAGGGTATTTGTAAATGAGGTGCACTATAAAAATAAATTTCAGTTCGTCATACAAATTCAATTCATCATTTTCTGTGTAGCTTACTTCAGATTCCTCTGATGCATACAGGATTCATTTAGCGTATTTCGGTCTTCCATTGAACACTATGAGCAGAGCAGTAAGGATTGCTGGTGTATCAGACAATGACTCACCATAGGAATTTCTTTTCAGGGGAGCTGCACTGTTGATGCAGATCTGAGCTGTGTACACTGATCTTTTCAATAACCAGTATATGCACATCATAACACACCTACATGCTGATCACCAGCCCTATAGCAGCATGGCATTGTGGTGTGAGCTCACCCCTCCAGAGCTCAGCTAGCTGGTCGTTGTTGATAACTTGTACTTGTTTTCGATATCTCCTACGCAATCAAAAGCCAGATACATAATCAGCTATTACGTACCTCTCTGTCACTCTGCTTAGCCTCGTTCAGCCTTGATTGTTTTTTTTTTTCCCAGCAACTGTCTAAATAGAGAATATTTACACAACCTTAAAGATCGAGTGCGCGTGTAAATACACGCGCAATGCGTCATTCGTTGACGCACGCGCAGCGCCGGAGGATTCTTTTGTTGAGGGTATAAAACGAGCTTGCCTGGAAAAAGGTTTTTCCCCCATATCACGTGATTTACACAGCTAGTCCTTTGGGTGTGCGACGAGAGAGCCTCAGGGGGGTCTTCGATAAACACATAACATTGCATTAGGGACACATAACATTGTAAGGGGTAGGGTTACAAATGTGTATGTCCTCAAAGGATACATAACAATATGGAGGACGTCGGATTACCGTACGCGTATACCTTAATTCGCAGGCTTGGCTTCGCGTTGGAACTATGTTACTCCGGTATACGTACGCTTCGTAGCAATGATGAATGATCTCGTAGCAGCCCAGGACTATGAGCTGTCTTTATGGTAAGTTTAAGCGTATGTACCGCTAGTACACGCGACCATTGACAAAGCCACGGCAATAATGTCTATATAATACTAGTACGTCAAAATGTTGTTCAAAGGTTGTTGTTTGCCACTAAGATGAAGTGCCATATTACATTTCAAGGACATACATGTAGAGACTGACATTACTCATGCCAGGTTTCTGATAGCACATACCAGTACTCTAGTAGTGCAACTAGGCTACCGTAAATGCTTATTAGCAGGAGATGTGGCAACATATCAGAGGAGACAATGAATGTTGGTCCTCAACGTGCACCTTGTTTATGTGGACCATGCATAGTGTCGTAGCCACCTGATTTCCTGCACACACACACACACACACACACACACACACACACACACACACACACACACACACACACACACACACACACACACACACACACACACACACACACACACACACACACACACACACACACACACACACACAAATTAACATACAGATGCACACACACAAACACACACCATATACATGTATTAGCAAGATTGGCATATATGTAGTCAGTCTTTTAATGTAGCAGTTCTGAAAAGAACTGTTTTTTTATTACTGTGTACTATGGTCCACAGGTGTGTGGACCATAGTACACAGGGGTGTGGACCATAGTACACAGGGGTGTGGACCATAGTACACAGGGGTGTGGACCATAGTACACAGGGGTATGGACCATAGTACACAGGGGTGTGGACCATAGTACACAGGGGTGTGGACCATATATATAGTACACAGGGGTGTGGACCACAGTACACAGGGGTGTGGACCATAGTACACAGGGGTGTGGACCATAGTACACAGGGGTGTGGACCATAGTACACAGGGGTGTGGACCATAGTACACAGGGGTGTGGACCATAGTACACAGGGGTGTGGACCATAGTACACAGGGGTGTGGACCATAGTACACAGAGGTGTGGACCATAGTACACAGGGGTGTGGACCATAGTACACAAGGGTGTGGACCATAGTACACAGGGGTGTGGACCATAGTACACAGGGGTGTGGACCATAGTACACAAGGGTGTGGATGATAGTACACAGGGGTGTGGACCATAGTACACAGGGGTATGGACCATAGTACACAGGGGTGTGGACCATAGTACACAGGGGTGTGGACCATAGTACACAAGGGTGTGGACCATAGTACACAGGGGTGTGGACCATAGTACACCTGTAGGGGTGTGGACCATAGTACACAGGGGTGTGGACCACATAGCACACAGGTGTGTGGACCATAGTACACAGGGGTGTGGACCATAGTACACAGGGGTGTGGACCATACTACACAGGGGTGTGGACCATAGTACACAGGGGTGTGGACCGTAGTACACAGGGGTGTGGACCATAGTACACAGGGGTGTGTGTGGACCATAGTACACAGGGGTGTGGACCGTAGTACACCTGTAGGGGTGTGGACCATAGTACACAGGGGTGTGGACCATAGTACACAGGGGTGTGGACCATAGTACACAGGGGTGTGGACCATAGTACACAGGGGTGTGGACCATAGTACACAGGGGTGTGGACCATAGTACACAGGGGTGTGGACCATAGTACACAGGGGTGTGGACCATAGTACACAGGGGTGTGGACCATAGTACACAGGGGTGTGGACCATAGTACACAGGGGTGTGGACCATAGTACACAGGGGTGTGGACCATAGTACACAGGGGTGTGGACCATAGTACACAGGGGTGTGGACCATAGTACACAGGGGTGTGCACCATAGCACACAGGTGTGTGGACCATAGTACACAGGGGTGTGGACCATAGTACACCTGTAGGGGTGTGGACCATAGTACACAGGGGTGTGGACCGTAGTACACAGGGGTGTGGACCGTAGTACACAGGGGTGTGGACCACAGTACACAGGGGTGTGGACCATAGTACACAGGGGTGTGGACCATAGTACACAGGGGTGTGGACCATAGTACACAGGGGTGTGGACCATAGTACACAGGGGTGTGGACCATAGTACACAGGGGTGTGGACCATAGTACACCTGTAGGGGTGTGTGTGGACCATAGTACACCTGTAGGGGTGTGTGTGGACCATAGTACACAGGGGTGTGGACCATAGTACACAGGGGTGTGGACCATAGTACACAGGGGTGTGGACCATAGTACACAGGGGTGTGGACCATAGTACACAGGGGTGTGGACCGTAGTACACAGGGGTGAGGACCATAGTACACACTGAGGGGTGTGGACCATAAGATCGATATCCCTATTGTGTACAAGGTCTCCTACATCTACATGGTTCAGATAATCATTACATTTGATGGCTGTTACCATACCACTACTATATTACCCCTACTCCTCCCCTAGTGGTAGGTAAGGGTATTAAGGGGAGAAGTTGGTGTAATAGTAGATAAAGGGAGTAAGGGGAAAGAGTAGGGGTGGTGATTGGTAACCCCTACTCCTCCCTACCCCTGTCCTCCCCTTACTTACTATTGCCCTTAGTAGTAGATAAGGGGAACAGTAGGGGTAGTGATAGGTAAGGGGAGGAGTAGGTGTAGCGAGGAGTAGGGGTTACCTATCCACCACCCCTACTCTTCCCCTTACTCCCTTTATGATGTTTATCTACTATTACACCAACTCCTCCCCTTACTCCCCCTACTGTTCCCCTTACCTACCACTAGGGGTAAGGGGAGGAGTAGGGGTAAGGGGAGAAGTAGGAGTAGTGGTAGTTCCTTTGCTCTAAGGCAAAAGTGGCTTCAAGAGTCAGTCTCTGGCAGTCTGCCTGGCCGTCGCCATTCTCAATCATAAACACGTGTTATTCGATTTTAATAGTCGTGAAAATTAGTTATTGGTGGCAGGATGTAAGAGTTTACAGCAGTACGTTACGTAGTAAGGGTGATATGAAGGAGTTTGAGAGGTTTATAGACACCCCATGTTTCACAACGCTAGACAGACGCCATTTTTAGCCCATTAATTTGGCCGCATGGCCGGCTGACCGTTTTCCAGGCAAGCGCTTTTTATACGCGCACTCGATCTTTAAGCTCTTCCTCATCCGACCGAATGGGCAGAATGGGCAATGGCCGAGGTGGTTCTGCTGTGTATAATGAGATAATGTTTCGAATATCGTCACGCGCTCATAGATGATTTCGGTGAGAACCCGCGCGTCACGTGAGAGTCAAGTGAAATTTTTATGGAGGGCAAAACATTATTGAGACGTATGGTAAATCGTGATGGATCGGCAGATTTCAAGCGAAAGGAGCGTTACAAACAACAACTGGAGTCGGTGGGGACGACACAAAGCGATGACCTTTGCATGAGGGGTGATGGTCGTCGTTTCGGCGATGCTATGTCGTTGTGGCAGCGTATAGAGTATGGCAATATATTTGGCTATTTTACCGATCGCCCGGGAACTGGAAGCCTACAACTAGTTTCAATCGGGCTCTGTGAGGACTGTCAGTGTTTTTGGTGTGTTTCGGCCAAGGCAACCAAAAGTGCAGAACAGGCCCACGAAGCGTGGATTAGGGCCTATTGCACGGTCATCTGGCTTGATCGTTGCCGACTGAACTAGCTTGCTAAGTTAAGCTTATTTTTAAAAAGAATGCACGGTGTACATGTCTACAGACCTATCTGTAATCGATAAGCTAGGTCCATACATGTAGCAAGTAGGCTTGTAGCAATCGATCGGCAACAGACATCTTTGTCCTCCGTCAGTAGCCAAAGGCAAAGCAGGGCAGCATGACAGCACACGTGCTCATCATCGTTGCTAAGACATAAGCAGATCAAGCTATTGGTGCAGATGGGGTGGCTACTCCAGACATGGGGGCTGCATCCCTATACCTCCCATACTGATGATTTCTGTCTCTGTTGCGAGTCCTGCGTGAATTAGCAAACAACCCTCTACAGCTGAAGCAGAGATAATATAAAGCACACCTCTCCTTTTCTTCTTTGCCCCGCTTTCGCCTGCCGCGCTTTCACTGCCATCGTTTTGATCAAATACTTCTTCTTGCATACCATCCTTGAAAGAGAATCGTGAAGAGACATAGCCACATCACTGGGTTCGTCAACAGGCTTGCCTACAATAAAAACAAATGACTCCCTCACTCAATTGTGACTTCCACACTTCTAACTAACATGACACAAAATGGTCGCCACATATTCGCGAGTGCTTCGAAGGCTGCCAATCCTCTCTACGGACCGCTTGAATCCACCTTCGTAGTCTGCCTTCATTTTTGAATGGAAACCGATAGAAACCTATGCCCAAACGCTGACCACCACAATTTCTACAGCCAAAAGCACAACACCTCCATACCATTTCACGTATACCTTGCCCTCCACTTCAATTATTCATCGTTTTAGGTCACGCGTTTCCAAGGAAACGACTTCTCAACCGAAATCATCTATACTGTATACCGTTTATGTTCCTTCTGGTTTCTCTGATATTCTTTCGCCTCTTCTTGTTTCATCTTCTTCGCCGCCGGAGTCATAATCTCTCTTCAATAGCGCTAGCAGCGATCGATGATTGCTTTCATCTCGTCGAGCGATCCTGATCATCACAACATACAAACACATATGTTTCTCACAAACCTATGTATACGATGTCTTCATATATACCTCTTCATTATTAGTTCATCTTACGGTGCATGGCTGCTGCTCTTTCCTGTCCTTAAAGTCATGGAGTACTAAGCTAGTTTAATGGCGGATATATGCAAACTGCAGCTGGAGCTGTAAATGATAAATGCAGCTGTCAAAGTTGCATCACCTGCGCATGCGTGCGGTATACATGTATATGTCTGGAAAATTCGAATTCTAGTGTTGCCAAAACGAATCGAAGCGAAGAGTATCTGTATACGATACGGATGTAGCGATTCTAGCAAGCTCAATATGCCTCTAGAACACTTATTTACAAGGCAATGTACTGCTCAGTAATTTCGATTGAATGTTCAATAGATTTTCAGAGACCAAAATAATGTTAGGAGCTAGGCGTTTGGCTTTTCTATATAAAGAGAAACCAACCACGTACGTCTACTTTTATCGTTTATTCAAGCTAAATAAACTATACCATAGATATATGCATGTTGTTGTGTTCACCAACCCTTTATTAAATGTATGCATAGAAGGAAACATTGTTTCCTATATATCATTCTTTTGGCTGTGAATTAAGACTTACTAGCTAAGGCAAAAATTGCATACAGTTTAATGGATGCAGTGGTTGTATACAATAAAGGAGAACTAGGTAGAGCATGCATGTATGTGCCGGATTACCTAGAATTGTTATCTTGGAGCTGAAAGCATGCTAATTGAAATTGCCGCACTGAAATCCATGCAGCTATTTTCACCAGATTGCTATTTGTATTCTTGTTAGCAGAAGTGCAGCATCTGTGAAACTAAGTAATAGGTGCAAATGTACAGGCTTCTGAGTTCTCTTTCGACTGATGAGCTTCATAAGTATATTGCCACAGCAAACTGCAAGCTGATTGTAATAAAGAAATGTCAGCTATCACACTATACACACCATGCATGCAGAGCTATTGTGTGATGTGTCATTCTACTTTAATTCATACAATTGTAAGACTACTAAACGAAATGATTATATGATGGATGAGCAAGTACAGCTTGAGACTGTGACATCTTTTTTGTCAGTAACAGTTGCATCACAAACAGCTCTAGTGATACTCTGTGCAATCAAGCCATTAAGACCAGCAGCTACAACATCAAGCATCAAAGGAAGTAGACAAATTGATATACATTGAAGCAGCATGAACGTCTGACTTCACTTTGTGGTTCCATAACTATGCAAGAGAAGCAATTGCAATATATGTGCTGCTCTGCCTCCAAAAGGCTTCGAGTTTATTAATTGACCTGTTGTAATGTATTTGATGTGACCTGTCACCTATGTGTAGCAGTGATCATGATATACAAGAATAGAATCAGTGCCATTTATCAATACAATGCCTTATTTAGAAAACTTTTGCAATGTGTCCTAGACTATGCAGAATTATTTGTAATTTTATACTTATTAATACCTCAGTACAAATGACATGTGTATATTCGGCTCTGTGTGTGGTAACAATCATAGATCCAAACACTAAGGATTCATGAAAAGGCCAAATAAACACATGAAAATGTCACTAAAAGCATGTTCCAAGTTGTCAAGTTGTGGATGTTGAGTAAACACCACCACCTTGCCACATCCAAACAGAGGTGTTCAATTACATAGACATAGTAGTATTATGGAGGTGATGCAAACATAAATTCCGCTCCTAGGAACATGTCTTTCAATGCAAAGTAGACTGCAGGCACTCTGGAGCTGCAATGAATGTAAGAGTGTCCAGACCATCCTGTCCAAAGTTATGGAGGGCAAAATAAATATAAATTTGAACTTCAACAGAAAAACACCGCTGACCAGACGAAACCACGCCCATATGACACGCCTTTCTGTGGGGCAGACTGCTGCCACGAGGTGTAGTGAATCTAAGAGTGTCCAGACCATCCTGTCCAAAGTTAAGAAGGACAACAGGAATAGAATTTTGAACTTATGCACAAACACACAACTCACGTGACGAAACCACGCCCATATGACACGCCCTTTTACCGGGCAGACTGCTGTCATGAGGTGTAGTGATTCTAAGAGTGTCCAGACAATCCTGTCCAAAGTTACGAAGGGCAACAGGAATAGAATTTTGAACTTATGCGCAAACATACGACTCACGTGACACGAAACCACGCCCATATGACACGCCCTTCTACCGGGCAGACTACTGTCATGAGGTGTAGTGAATCTAAGAGTGTCCAGACAATCCTGTCCAAAGTTACGAAGGGCAACAGGAATAGAATTTTGAACTTATGCACAAACACACGACTCACGTGACGAAACCACACCCATATGACACGCCCTTCTACCGGGCAGACTACTGTCATGAGGTGTAGTGAATCTAAGAGTGTCCAGACAATCCAGTCCAAAGTTACGAAGGGCAACAGGAATAGAATTTTGAACTTATGCACAAACACACGACTCACGTGACGAAACCACGCCCATATGACACGCCCTTCTACCAGGTCATGAGGTGTAGTGAATCTAAGAATGTCCAGACAATCCTGTCCAAAGTTACGAAGGGCAACAGGAATAGAATTTCGAACTTATGCACAAACACACGACTCACGTGATGAAACCACGCCCATATGACACGCCCTTCTACCGGGTAGACTGCTGTCATGAATCTAAGAGTGTCCAGACCATAGCTGTCCAAAGTTACAAAGACCATCATGTCAAGTTACAAAGGGTGATGAAATACAAATTGATGATACATATGACTGGAAACCTGCCCAAAGTGATAAAGAAGCCCCCATGATTCATAGTCTCGTCCCCAGACCAATATGACGTAACGATTATCGCTGTAAACAGTATAATCTACGTCTATACGCTGTAAACAGTATAATCTACGTCTATAGACGTAGATTATACTGTTTACAGCGATAATCGTTACGTCATATTGGTCTGGGGACGAGACTACATGATTCACTAGCCAGAATGTGTGGCATAACATGTGAAGCATTGTAATATAACACTGTAAACAACAACTTGTAAGACATGCATGCAATTAGGAATGAGAAGCAGGAGATAAAATAATAATAATTTTAAGATACGCTTAAGCATGCTTATGCGTAAAGATACATCATACCGTGGCGGTGCTAAAGTATCAAGCTGCAGGGACGACCATATTTAATTGTCCCTATATATATGTTTACAGTTGTTCTGTAGCTGTTGTGTTTACGAGTGCGCTCCAAATATAGCGCACTGAAACTTATTAAGTCGAAAGAAGACATCGAACTATACATGTTCTCCGGTTCTGACTCTTACTTGCTTATAAGCCGAGTAGAATTTCTTAGTTCACGGAGTCTTCTTCAGCTGAAGTAAACGTTCCGGGTGACAATTAAACGCGTTGAGTCCAAGCTACAGCGATAAAACGCGATTCATTTTAAACCACTTCCCGCAATAACGCGATTAAGCGGTCGTAACGTGATTACGCTTAAATTATTTTCCTACGGTAAACTTTACAATCAAGTACATGTACATGATGGAAGGGGGGTGGAGTGTGCTTTTGGCCTGATGCAAAACCTTTGGTTAGTGGTAGAGGCATTTACGTCTGATGCATGAAGTCCTGGTACTTTTTCCTAGGGTTCAATATCAAGAGTTGTGTTAAAAGTCTGTTTGGGACTGTTTCTATGGAGATGAGGCGAAATATTACTCGAGGACACTCCTGTATCTAGTTTTGTACTGGGGAAGAGCAGCACCAGGAACCCAATGCTGACTGACCATCCGAAGTGTTCAACACCTCCAGGGGTATCCACCTTAGGCTCAACAAATTTACTTAAATACCCCTACGTTCCACTCTACTCAGCTGGCATGCACTTCTTCATCAAGCAAACCAGATGGGCAGGTGTGTTGAGTAAGTACACGTGTCCAGTTCTAGCAATGGAGGCCTGCCACTGTTCCACTCACCCCTCTTCCACTTCAAAGTTGGGACGCCGCTCGCATCTAAGAACTTCCGCTCCACCTTCCTATCCCTGGTATGGTGGAGCAATGTGGCTACAATCCAGCCAAATACAACACTCCCGTATGGGCCTGTGCCAGCAAGCATTGGCATAACATGGGGGGGGGGGGGGGGGGGGGGGGGGGGGGGGGGGGGGGGGAGGTAGTATAGTACGCTTTCAACCTGATGCAGAGGCTTTGGCCTAGTGATAGTTTACACAAAACTTTTCTTTAAAAAAAAAAGCATTGAGATAGTGCTATTCCATTAGTGAAGCCCCACGAAGGTGATTTGCAGTAAAATTAAAGCGCTTTACGCGCGCGTGTAGTACTGACTCTGGCCTGTATGGGCCATTTCTGGATATGCTTTGGTGAAAAAATATTTGAAACACTTATAATTCCCATCCACCGTCATTGAATCATTCCCACCAGTGGATGTGGCGTCATAGATCATTGGAATGCCAATCCCTGCGGATACTATCTTATAAGGGACGTGTAACTGTTGTTTTAAACTTTTAATGTTGGCATAACCAGCTGATAAGTAATAAAACTGGCTATATGTGTATAGACTTGAGAAACTGTGATTGATCAAAAATCCGAAAAACCTCGAAAAACCTAGGTAATCGATGGTGCACTAATCGCCAAAATCGATTTAATGTTTCTAATAACCGATTTTCTAGTTGCTATTAACCTGAAAAATCGATTGGACTTTTTTTCATAGTCGAAATAACCGATTTTGATTTATGAAAAAGGTTACACAGTGACACCCTACTTCCCATCCTCCAATTCCATCCTCCCTTCCCTTCCTCTCCCCCTTTTCTCCCTTCCCATCCTCCCTTCCCCTTCTCCCTTCCCATCCTCCCTTCCCCTTCTCCCTTCACCTCCTCTCTCCTTCCCTTCTCCATTCCCCTCCTCTCTCCTTTCTTATCTTCCTTTCCTTCCTCTCCCCCTTCTTTTTCCCTTCTCATCCTCCCTCTCCTCTCCCCCTTCTCTTCTCCCTTCCCATTCTCCTTTCACCTTCTCCCCATTCTCTACTCCCTTGAAGTCCCTTCCCTTCCTCGCTTCTCCCTTCCCATCTCCATTCCCCTCCTCTCCCATTTCTCTTCTCCCTTCCCCTCCTCTCCCCCTTCTCTTCTCCCTTCCCATCTGCCCTTCCCCTCCTCCCTTCACTTCCCATCCTCACGTCCCCTCCTCTCTTCACCTCCCATCCCCTCCTCTCTTCACCTCCCATCCCTCCTCTCTTCACCTCCCATCCTCCCATCCCCTCCCATCCTCCCTTCCCCTCCTCCCTCTCTTCCCCTCCTCCCTCCCTTCCCCTCCTCCCTCCCTTCCCTCCTGCCTCCCTTCCCCTCCTCCCTCCCTTTCCCTCCTCCCTCCCTTCCCCTCCTCCCTCCCTTCCCTCCTCCCTCCCTTCCCCTCCTCCCTCCCTCTTCCCCTCCTCCCTTCACCTCCCATCCTCCCTTCCCCTCCTCCCTTCGCCTCCCATCCTCCCTTTCCCTCCTCCCTTCACCTCCCATCCTCCCTTCCCCTCCTCCCTTCACCTCCCATCCTCCCTTCCCTCCTCCCTTCACCTCCCATCCTCCCTTCACCTCCCATCCTCCCTTCACCTCCCATCCTCCCTTCCCCTCCTCCCTTCACTTCCCCTCCTCCCTTCACCTCCCATCCTCCCTTCACCTCCCATCCTCCCTTCACCTCCCATCCTCCCTTCCCCTCCTCCCTTCACCTCCCATCCTCCCATCACCTCCTCCCTTCCCCTCCTCCCGTCCCATCCTCCCTTCACTTCCCATCCTCCTCCCTCACAGCTGGATATAATGGACATACAGTTTGGCCATGATGGTCGACCTATTCTGTGCTGTACTCAGTGGTGGTCCTTTTGCACACCACTTATGAAAATGGCAAGCAATCTGGTAAGCATCTTTGGTGTGATTGACCAATTGCTTAAACATATACATCCTCACATCCACGGCTGTTACAATTCCATTGAAACGTGGACATTAGGTTCACGCCCACTGTGACATTAGGTTCACGCCCACTGTGAATACATTAAGTACCTAAATAAATTAAGTACCTAGCAACATGGCTAATTTGTTCCATAGCAACGCCTACCTTGGAAAGAACCCTTTTTTCTAGGCTTCTAATCGCTAGGTTTCACGAAGTAACAGGACAGGTGGACAGAGAAAGCAGTTGGTAAACGTCGGTGCATTTTGCTAGTCATTAAAACATTTTGGACTTCCGCTATACAGATTAATACGTAAGACGTCGTGTGAACATTTCATGTTTTTGGCTAAACCTCCAGATGATCTTGTGTGAAAACGACAAGGGATAGTGAGCAGAGTTTGTTCTTTGAATTTTTGTCGTTAATACGTTACTACTCGATTTAGTGTGTGAGTTGTGAACGTCGGAATAAGTTGCTTTTTAACGCAGATTCATTACGTGTCCTGTGGAGCTCAAGCACACGACGCCTACGTGTGCGTTTGCTCAGCTATGTGATGGGCGCTTTTGGCACTGTTACACGAGTCCAAAGTCATCGGCTGTAAGTGCAAGTTAAAGAAAAATAAGCTTACTGTTCCTCCAGTTATGATGCAAATGCAGTTACCATTCTGTGTACAATGGTATGCACAAGCTGCATTTCCTCTTTGTTCACCTTGATTGTTCAGTGCAAGTATGTGTGTGTCATAATTAACAGCTCTCCCCATTTAGCAGCAGCTGAACCAGGACACTGGCTTTACTGAGTTGTGTGCACTCCAGTGGAGTGGTGTCATAGCAGCAGGGACGAAATGAACCTCTCAGGTGGATCCATTCAGCCAGACAGCAAGTACACACAAGTCTGTCATATGGCAACCTCAACACACTGAGGCAAATTGGACAGTTCAGCTGACTAATGGCAGAGAGTAGCTGTCAATAGTGGTTGAATGGAATTTTTTATGGTGCTATGTTCACGATGTGCTCTACAACTTGGGCTGGAGTGTTGCCAGATATCTCAGCTAGGGGCCATTGTGCCTTTGGAGGTATACCCTTGTAAGTATCACATGCAAGGGGATTTCCCTTCATAGTTCATACATGTACCCAGACAAGCTGCAGATTTCTGCAGGACAGTCACAGAGGCGATAGTGACGTGTCCCTAAGCCACCTCCTGAATGACATGTTAGAGCATGGTGATCTAATGGCCTGCCTCATCCAATCAGGAGGAGCAAAGAGGACAAATCACTGTTAATGTGACCTAGAACAAGGCCGGCTTGTGCCTCATCAGCTTCCAGGGGAGGAATTTGGATTTCAAATTTATGTGATATATGGTTTCCAGGGCCAAATAGCAGTCATAATAAGGTTTCAGACCACATTTATAAGGTTTCTTGTAAAGGCAGCTGTTGTAACAGTGAGGTGGCAACCTGTTGCACAACATTGGTGGGTAGATCTGATGGCTGTTGCAATAATAGCACTGCATACATGCAGAGTATCGTTTTTTTAGCTGCAGCTGGTTTTGCGCACCCACACACCCTACGCAACTCACTCAATTTGCACCTGTGTACTGCAGGCTCCATAGATCTTGGGGTGGGCAGTTCGAATATTCATATTTACATCGTAGCATGAATTAAGACCCGTTACAGACCGAGTAGTAACTTATTTCATTCATAGAAATACTCACCACAGCTGGCTTACTTCGTGCAATGTTTTTGAACCTAATTTATCTGGAGGATTGGGAGTACCACCGTTTAGATAACCTGCTATTTTCAACCCCTCGTTAAGTCCCTTTATGCGCGTAAGCTGTAGCATATTGTAACAAGCTGTTTTCAATTGCGCCTATATTTACGTAGTATTTCGAATATGTGTGCGACACCATTCATGTAATGGTTTTTATTTTTCTTCCATGGTTTTTGCATAAAATACCTCCAAAGTTGGTGGTTTCATAATGAGGTTTGTGTACGCCATTTTAAATATATACCGTAATTCAGTTAACACAATCTAATTGTAAAACCTAATGGCACGTACGTAACAGCCGTGCATCAAGGACAGACATTTAATGTGATTAATCCTGATGGAGAACGCATGCGTACCTTCAGTCAAGAGAAGAGGGCTTTGAATCATGTGAGGATAGTTTCATGACGGGGGGGGGGGTAGTGGGGGGGGGGGGGGGGGGGTGTTGCTATGCTTAGGTTGATCCTGATAACCAATTTTGGTAGCTGGTAATCCATAGCGGTTTAACGAAAAGCGTGTTAGGCTAGGCATTAGAAAATGGCATTAAATATCATGATGCTCTGGTTGGAGCCTGGGTATAAGGGCATTTGTGATCTGAGCATATAATGTTGTTCCTTCACTACTAATACCTCCTCTCCTCCACTACTACTTCTTTTTCACTACTAATACCTCCTCTCCTCCACTACTACTTCTTTTATAGGGGTCCCTGCGCCTTTCAAAATAACCTGGCTGAGAGACTGGGTGTTGCTCACATGCCAGTTCAGATACTTAGCTGTCTAAAAGAAAGAAATTGTTTGATTTAATGTCGATAGCAAGTGAGCAGATCAAACTGTCTTATACTGCTGTGATGCCGGTGATTGTCTATATTATATTCCAAAGTTGCCCTTCTTTGTTTGCTCTCATGCATGCAACGTGTAAGTAGGAACCTGCCGGGGGAAAAAAAGGAGTGAAACAAGATATAAAAATTTAATTAAAATAAAATTGGTGATGCAGGATTTGTAGACAGCAATTGAGTAAAAAGTAAGGAAACAAGGAATTACGGATCATATTATGCATTCATTAAAAATTATAAATATTACAGACCTACATTATTTAGCAAATCACCTGCCTGAAATTCTGTGCTAGCGCATGCTAAATGTAGGTATGTAATTTAATGAATGCATAATATCCGTAATTCCTTGTTTCCTTACTTTTTACTCAATTGCTGTCTACAAATCCTACATCACCAATTTTATTTTTAAATAATACCCAGTACATTAGGCCTCGGAGCCCCAGCTGATAATATCACCACTTGAATATATGTATGAATAACAGTTTACTCACCACTACCCATATCCATGAACACTTCTGGTTTTCAGCCAGACCAAAAATATATGCCAGCGAGCGCGCGAATTTTGAATTTGATTCACGTGAACGTTGAACGTGATCCGCGTCCGGAAAAAAAAAAAAGGATCTCCGTGAATCATGCTTCTTATACGGACAGTCTCGTTCCCAGACTCACTTATCGCATATTGGCTTACGTAAGTGAGACTGGGGACGAGACCACTTCATATCACCTTTTTTGTTCATATGACATAATATATCAATGTAAGCCATTTACAATGTAGCACAGTAAATTAATTTGTCCCTTTTATACAAGGTTATTGGATAGAGATATTGCATGAATTTAATTTACTCAAGTGCAATTTAATTCATAACTTCACATTACTATGTCCTTAAATATAATAGACTCCAGATGTACTATACGATAGGTCATTATTGAATTATCAGTGCCTACCAACCTAGAATCCTGTACATGTACATGTACATGTCCATCATATGACACAATCAGCTACACTATGAGAGGGAAGGGTTCAATGTATGGCAGCTCAGTATGTCTACCGTGTGTACAAGTACATGCCCTATGGCCTGGTCAGTGAGGTCATCGCATATCTCCTCAGTGAGGACGGAGCAGATGGCACAGTTATGTTCATGGTGGGAAATATGGTCACGCATTCCCAGAAGCTGATCACATACAACTGTACAATCAATTGCAATGAGCAGGGTTAATGCCCAACTCATTCTGAATTCTGCAGTGGGTGGTGGTGTGTTATGGTATGGTCAGTGGTGTGGTGTGGTGGTGTGGTAAATGTGTGTGATGTAGTGCAGACTCTAGTCCCCACCCCAGGTGTGAGAATGCTTTCTAAGGTTGCATCCCAAGGTGTGGGTACGTTGGAGAGAAGCTGGATGGCGAACACTCCAACTATACGTGGCGAAAGACCAACCGCACTGGCGACCATACAAGAAATTCGCGTAATTGGATAAAACAGTTGTTTTCCTTCGTACGGAGCACGTTTTTGAATAAACGAAGCGGTAGTAGTATAGAGTGAAGGCTTACGATCTCTTGGAATCAGGTATGTTTATATAATCATCCCTCCTGTTTGCTGTACATGTATATTCAAGACAACCAACATCGGTACTCGCGGGTGGCGAACACTACCTACGCTACCCTAGGGTGGGGAACAGTTGCCCCCCCCCCCCCCCCCCCCCCCCTTTTTTCCTACGCCGGCCACCGATTAGCAAATAACTGTCAGGCTAGGCAGCACGGGCCGCAAGGTTGAAAGTGATCCCAACGCTTATAAGGACATGGGATCGACGGAAAGGCTCTTTGCTATACGCGAACTGAAGGGAAAACAAGATATAAAAATTTTATTAAAAAAAAAAAAAAAAAAAACATTTATCTGAACTGAGGAGCATTACAGCACCGGTTACTGCTTCGTGTGGTGCTGGTGGGACCTTGTCCCGAGATACTGTTGGAATTTACAGGGTCACACATACGTCTGTGGTCGCCAGGGGACAACTTGCAAGTGCTGCCTTCAGCAGAGTCAATCTGTAACTCCTTGCCTGTAGCGCTTTTGGACACACCAAATCATGTTAAAATGATGATGCCCAGGGTGTTACAAACATCAGTACACACGTCTCTGTTGTACTCGATGGGGCTTGGATTATAGATACAGGCTATCTTGCTGTTACCCCACGAGCAGTTGTCCAGCACCACCTGTGTTGACCAGAGCATTGTCCGGCGCCTGTATACAGTCAGAATCGCTTCAAAAGTCCGTAATGCTCGTATAGGATATTTATTCGCAAAATCTAAATACAATATATAAAAATGTCAAAGAACAGACTTAATGTAAGAAAACTAGCCCTAGTAACATTACCATTAGCAAGTTCTATTATTGTGCTATAGTATTGTGTGAAACCATGAGGCTTTATAAACTACATTTCTTCAAAAGATTTTCCGCGCTTTGCGCGGGACTGATCAAGGGAGCTGTGCTTCTCGCACACCGTCCCCCTGCCTTGAAACTGTCCTTTTAGCACTTCCTGGATACGTCAATGCTAAATAATTTATACCCCACTTTTTTGTACTCCCAGGGGCCCACAAGATTTACCCTGCGTCAGGCCCATTGAATGGTTAACCCGGCACTGTTGTCACGGATTGTGGTCATTGTGGCTGAAAGTATGGTTACAATGTTGTCACGGAGTGTGGTCATTGGCTGAAAGTATGGTTACAATGTTGTGGTCATTGGCTGAAAGTATGGTTACAATGTTGTCACGGATTGTGGTCATTGGCTGTAAGTATGGTTACGATGTTGTCCCGGATTGTGGTAATTGGCTAGCTGAAACTCGGCTGTACTGGGTTAAAAATGATGTTAGTTTTCGAAATTAATAGTCACTGTGTGCAGGCGTTATTAAATCTCTTTTGATCAGCAACTTGTACGTGAATCCAACATGGAGACGCTTAGTGTATCGCGATATGTTGCATGCATATCGCGATACAAACTTGCATGGAATATACGGAGGTAGACGGAAGAATAGGAGATAGACGGAACTAGTAATCCAGCAGGTGCCGCGTAGTACTCAGCCATACATATACATACCGCTGCCGTATACGTACACAAGTACCGTAAATTATCCGGCCGCCCCCACCGAAAAAAAAAATGGCCTGTTTTTGTAACCGCGAATGCTTATATTTATAAGCACCTTTTTCACCATAATAATGTCGCGGAAGAGTTCACAGTTATGCAGATACTATCGTTAAACACGAGACTTTTTTCTTTCTTTCGATGGGAGCGGGGGCGGGCTACTTTGTATGCATGGTGGCAAAATTACAACACTAACCACTTTGCACTCAGCGTGAAATCATTTTACATGGAACCATTACGTGATCGTTTACAGTATAAAATAATGTCCAATCACACAGTGATTTTACAGAGGGATTTTAAAATCCTCTCTAAAACCAAAACTTAATCTGTTTTTTACCTGTGATATTATACCTCTAAAAATCCGTTCACCCTGTCGTTCTTCTGGTAAGTGGCTCCTTCTTTTCTTTTCTGGTGTATGACTCATGCCGTGGAGCAAGCCCTTTCTGAAGGTGCAGTCGAGACTAGGATAGCTATAGATACTTCCTTATACCAGTTTTGGCAATTAACGCTTCCCCCTTAACTTCCCGCGCCCTACAGCATGATAGGACGGTTTATGTGTTGGTTCTTATGTCGCCGCCATAGCTACGCTGAAAATTGTGTGGTTATTTACGAATAATTGCTCAATGAATGTACTTAAAAATATCGCGATACAATATCACGATATATCGCGATATATAGACGAAAAGACCATATCGCTGCAGCATTGTATATACTGACTATATGCATGATGTACACTTAACAGCTCGATGTATGAAATTAATTAAGCAAACCCTGCAAGGCAAAAAAATCAGTGCAACATGCAGTCATCCATGCAACAGGTCAGTGGTTGCATCGCAGACCAGCCATGCAATCCACTGATTTAATTAGTGGCATAGAAGCATAAAAATCACCAGACTTGGTGGCATGCACAGCCCTATTAGGAATACCACTATTCTCAGCTGTTAGTGTAGACATTCGCCCTGATCAGTGGCGCGAGGAAAAACTATATAGGGAATTTTCGTTATAAAAATAGATTCGCCAAAATTTTACCCATGCAACCAATGTTTGCAATGAAGACGCGAGTGCGGCTATACAACAATGCAGCTAGTTAGGGACTGTGTGTGTGATTTTATTGTGTATCATTGTGTATATCATTTCAATTAAAAATGGAAAGTTCATGCCGCATGCAGGATGCAACCAAGTCACACATGCACGCACACATATACACATACATACAGCCACCACGCACACACACGCACGCACCACACGCACGCACACGCACACACATGCACACACACGCACACACATGCATACCATGCACGCACACACACATGCACACATGCACACGCATGCACACGCACACACATGCACACACACGCACGCACATGCACACCACGAACACACACATGCGCACACACGCACGCACGCACACACATGCACGCACGTACACACACGCGCGCGCGCACACACACACACACGCACACAAACACACACTCACGCCCACCCACACACCCACACCCACACACACACACACACACTGTGGCACACACACACACAACACACACACATGCACACACACACACACACACACACACACACACACACACACACACACACACACACACACACACACACACACACACACACACACACACACACACACACACACACACATCATTTGCCGGGAGGGTCATGAATCTTATCATGGCCCTCCTGGATATAGTTATTCCATAACTGCATGCATGCACATGCTTTTACAGTAGGAACTCACGTATGTGGAAAAATCGCACCTCATGCACGTATGTGGAAAAATAATATGGGTAAAAGAAACTGTTGGTGATCTTAGCGGACTCTATCGATCGCCCACTTAATGCAATTCACTATAGGAATACGCCGGCTACGTATTGTATAAATATGCATGTATACAAATTAAGCCGGCGCACTCAAGTGAATCGCATTAAGTGGGGTCGAGATAGCGATCGATAGGGTCGGCTAAATATAAGATCACCAACAGTTTCTTTTACTTACAGATGAATCATATTATTTTCCCACATAAGTGAGGTGCGATTTTTCCACATACGTGAATCCGTACTGTACTAGTACTACTCTTTTCGCCGCGCCGTTTCCGCTGCCGCGGCTGTATGTATATAAATACTGTTCCTAAGCAACTTTGACATAAAGTATATCATCAGCTCCTTTGTGGTATTTCATATCTTGCGATGAGTAATGCGAAAGGGAGCACAAAAAATTCATCCCAGCTACCTGCCTTTAAAACCCGTCCAGGCGGTTGGCTACCTCATGACCGGCGACTCACTAGTGACTGGATACGCGAACTGAAGAATACCGCGGCGCGACGCAGCGATTTAGAACTTGTTCCACCGATCAAAGAGTTGAAGGATTTGGTAAATGATGACCCAGTACTGTGCGGCAACGTCGCAACGATGTTTTCCGAAGCCTTATTTCGCGAAAAATGTACCCCGCTGGATGGGCAGTGGCAAGTCAAAGATTTTGCCGAATTTCTGAAACTACTCAACGCCATCATGACCACAGCGCCGGAGTGTCACGTCACCAAAAGTTCGGACTGCGAGATAGAGGCGGCCGGGCTGATCGGGTTTCCAATCAATGCTCTACTCGCTTGGCCGATAGCCACAAGTGCGGGGTACAGCGTCTTTGCCAATGCCCTCGTCAACCAGCAGTTCAAGAAAATCTTGGATTACTGGGCGCAGTTTCTGGGGACGCCCGCCTCGCGCTATGTCCTTGTTGATAATAATGACTCTGAGCACACCATCGCCTGGTTCAGCCCCAAGGCCAAGGGCTGGATTGTGGATGTAGTCAACAAGGCCGTTGGTGAGGAGGCTAATAGCATCCTTGGAAGCTTTGAGGAGATATTCCAATCGGATTCCCTTGATCTGTACTACGGCTTTTCCTCTTGGGACGACTTCTTCGTCCGCAAGTTCGTAGATGGCGTCCGGCCGGTAAGCAGTCCAAACGACGACAGTGTTATCATCAATGCCTGCGAATCGGCACCCTACGCTCTGAAGTCGGGTGTAAAACTGTCGGACCAGTTCTGGCTCAAGGGACAAGCTTACTCGCTGGAAAACATGCTTAACTGGGATGAATACAGCTCTAAGTTCGCCGACGGCACTGTGTACCAGGCCTTTCTCAGCGCCCTGAGCTACCACCGCTGGCACAGTCCGGTGAACGGCACAGTGAAAAAGGCGTATGTGGTTAACGGCACATACTACCTCGGGAACATGTTCCACAGTTTTTTGACAGAACAACCAGACCCAACGGGGCCGAACAACTCACAGGGCTTTCTGACCGCGGTGGCGACGCGAGCGCTGATTTTTATCGAAGCCGACAATCCGGCCATTGGTCTGATGTGTTTTATTGGAGTGGGGATGGCAGAGGTGTCGAGTTGCCAGATCACCGTCAAGCCCGGCGATCATCTAAGGAAAGGAGACGAGATGGGCATGTTCCATTTTGGCGGTTCCACCCATTGCCTGTGCTTTCGCCCTAAAGTGAATCTGAAATTCGATCTGCACGGCCTAACTGCCTCACCGGACGGGGATACCAACATTCGGATCAATACGGTTATCGCTAAAGTCGTGCCTGGTATCCACAAAAAATGATTACCGGGTGTATGCATGCATGCATGATATTTAACTAAACGCATGCATGCACGCATTCACACGCATATAGAACTTGCTATAAATGTAGGACTTCAACTCGATTCTAGTACCGCCATTTAGCAGCCTATATTTAGTATCCATGCAGAATGGTTTCACCGGTGTTTCGCATGGGCGATGGAAGGGGGTGGGGCATAAGGAGAGAGAGAGAGAGAGAGAGAGAGAGAGAGAGAGAGAGAGAGAGAGAGAGAGAGAGAGAGAGAGAGAGAGAAGAGAGAGAAGAGAGAGAGAGACAGAGAGAGAGAAGAGAGAGAGGGAGAGAGAGAGAGCGAACATGCAGAAAAAATTCTTCTGAGTATATAATATGCATGATGAGGGATGCACAAACAAGGACGTTGGAATTGAAAGTTGCACTGATGATCATGAAGTAGCCGCTTTGCCAAAACTGAAGTATATTGTTCGACACAGCGTATATACATGTTTGTGCATGTGACTCAAGAATCAAGAATTATAAGGCAGCAGTAGAAACACATACACTATAATGGCAATAATTATAATTATGCAAGAATGTTATCCATATGAGAGGGGTTAGCCTTGTACAGTATATACGTCACTATATACAACTCCCCAATCCTTTCAAAACTGAATTTATACTGTCCTGTCACGGCAACTAGTATCCCGGCCTAAGTTTTAGCATCGACCCTTGCATGGGATTTGTTTAAGCTAAAATCTATCCTATATAGTTTAAGCTAAAATCTATCCTATATAGGATCTATATAGTATTTTGGCTGCCAAATACTCTGCCAAAAATGCATGGGATTAATGATGCTTTCTTGTAATATAAATATCCCTCCCACTTCTACTTAATAAGTTAGGTTTGGATTTCTAGTAAGTGCCGCCTCCTAGCTCTCCGGCCCTGAATGCATGTCGTTTCCCAGGGATATAAATCCAATTGATTTTCGTGTACATATAAAATAATAATGGATACAACACTCAATACTGAGCTCACTTCCTACTTTTAAGCATGACAATTCACCCAGTCTGATACACTTGGAAATCATTTCATCCAAATATCTGCAGGTCAAAACTGAATTGCGACTGGTTTTTAAGAAGGTTACGAGAGGTATACATGTGTGTGTATGTGTGTGTGTGTGCATGTGTGTGTGTGCATGTGTGTGTGCATGTGTGTGTGTGTGTGTGTGTGTGCATGTGCGTCACTGTGCGTGTGTGTGTCTTTGACCCAATACCCCTTTGATGGGGAGGGGGGGGGGGGATGGAGGCGTGTCCCTTCCCTCCCACCCTACAATAAAATCCTGGCTCCGCCAGTGACCTCTATACATGCAACATACACATCCCCTCTACACCCCTCTACACAACATACACTCCCTCTACACAACATACACACTTCCCTCTACAAAACCCTGTACTCAACATACACACTCCCTATATACATGCACAACATGCACACTCTCCTCTACACAACATACACCCTTCATCTGTACACCTCCCTTTTGTACATGTACAATCTTCGCACACTCCTCGCTACACCCCTCCACATACACCCCTCTACACAACATACACACTCCCCTCTGCTCCCACTCTCCCCAAGACACTCCCCTCTGCTCCCTCCGGCTACACTCTCCCCAAGACACTCCCCTTCTACACACTCCCCTCTCCCACTCCCCTCTAGTACATGTTCAGTCTTTGCACACTAACCCTCTACACATCCCTCTACAATTCCTCTACACATTCCCCTGTCTATACATCCTCTCCTCTACACAACCTCTATATATACATTCCACTTATGTGCGAAGGTCGGGCTACGCCCAACTAATCATGCATGGTCCACGTCTAAACTGATTGTCTATGTGTGCTCATTAGTACAACACCGGTTACTAGGATTTGAAGGCTACATGTTTCGTTGAACTTGTATCGCAAATGTGGACTAAGTATTCGGCGGGAGGGGGGGGGGGGGGGGGGGGGGGGGGGGGGAGGAGGAGGTATAGAGGATTTGCAGTTACGTAATCTACCATAGCAACAGTTGCTACGGCGCCATGTGAGTGGCAATCGTTATTTAGGAGTTGCACTTTACTTTTGTTTTCGTGCGTATGGAGGGTGAGTGCAGCAATCGCTTTCTGCTTACTTCGAGACGCTACCTGAGACAGCTAAAAATATATGTTGAGAAATTAACTGCCTTGGGTGGTATTCAAGATCCGTATGTGGAAGCTTCGGCTGAAAGCTTTATACTGGCCAAATGTCCAACACGCAGACATATACAACTATTTGATCCCCAGGACTAGTCCATACACGCATCAGCAACTTAAGGCCTAGAAGCTTATAAGTTATTGCGGGTTGGATCCAAGGGGTTACCGTGCAATCGGCTCCTTCGAGATCAGATCTTTATATATTGTGAGCACTGACCGCTCGTGTAAGGTACTACCAAAGACTATCGAAGACACCAGTGAAGGCATGGGTAGCTGTAGAGCATGCTGGAACAGTATTGTGTGTGCATTGTACCTGTATGGCGGGATTGGGAGAAGTATGCAGCCACGTGGCTGCAATACTTTTTACGATAGACGCTAATACACAACTCAAGAACAACACCGCTTCAACATCACTACCTTGTTCATGGTTGCCCCCAACGTTCCAGCATGTTACTTATTCAGAAATTGTTGATATTGTTTTTTTTTTCCATACCAACACTGTATCACCTGTAGGGCCTATGTCAACCATTGCAATAGTCTTCTAGCTCAGGCTGTTGTAATAGCCATACTGATACCAGTTCTAAGGCTACAAGTTCATCACATTCCCGTACACCATCCAATAAAGACTATATAACACCACCAACAAAATGAACACGACAATCCAGCTGTGATAACTAGGCTCCCAATCCTCCCAGTCACCCCTTTTCAGCGCACTAATCCACTTTCTTCTCCTTGATATCTCTTCCGGGAACCGATAAAAGTGTGTTTCTGAACCTTTGAAAAAAGGTTCTTGCAACCAGGAACGCAACAACTTTTAACCATCCTAGCATAGATTGTTTAGAGAGGGATTGGAAGCATGTCACGTGAGCGCATAGTTCTATACAGACACTCCGTGATACGGTTGTTTACACCTTCAACTTTGACAAAAAGAGGCGGAATTCTGGTTCTAGCAATCTACTACTTGTAAGCGTTTTATCATTTCTTCTACATAACCTCGAAAGCAGTGTGAGTTTTGCCATCCTTTTTTTTGTTGTTCAAGTATCATTTACACGATAAGCGGCGTATTTTCAAACCTTGCAGCACAACTATCCCTCCAAGTCCTTAACAGTTTGAGATACGCGTTTTTGAAGTTGTTCTTGTTAGGTTAATGATTTCTGCGTGCCATGATGTATTTTTTTTTTATCATTGGGTGACCTTCCGTTGATGTAAAACACATAGTTGAACCTTCAGTGAATTGACTCCTCGCAACTTCTCGCGACACCTTCTGAAGGGTCAACTATGTGTTTTACATCAACGGAAGGTCACCCAATAAAAAAAAAAAAATACATCATGGCACGCAGAAATCATTAACCTACATGTAACAAGAACAACTTAAAAAAAAAACGCGTATCTCAAACTGTTAAGGACTTGGAGGGATAGTTGTAACAACAAAAAAAAAGGATGGCAAAACTCACACTGCTTTCGAGGTTATGTAGAAGAAATGATAAAACGCTTACAAGTAGTAGATCGCTAGAACCAGAATTCCGCCTCTTTTTGTCAAAATTGAAGGTGTGAACAACCGTATCACGGAGTGTCTGTATAGAACTATGCGCTCACGTGACATGCTTCCAATCCCTCTCTAAACAATCTATGATCCTAGGCTTTGCCACTCAAATGGCCGACAGGAAGCAAAAAGTAAACTATGACGTCATTTTTGCAAATCCTCTATTATGACAAAACTTATCCTACCTAAAATTTATATCCTAGGATAAAATTTTGCTGCCAAAAAGTATCCTGTGGGATGCATATTTTCAGCAAAAACGTATCTTAGGGGATTTGACCGTCAAATTTCATGAATGTTTTGCATGCAAAAGTAAGTTAATTGTCACTCGCATGCGGCTTGGAGATATGGACTATCTCGTGAGGCCATGAGTGAACCCCCGGCCTCTCCACACCGCGATCCTATATGATGTATGATGCAGTGACCTCCAGTCAGGATACAGCAGCGACTGGGGACGGCACTCTATTTGCATCGGGGATCAGTTTTGTCGTCAAATATCAAGCTATACTACACGTAGTCCACACGATCGTCTTCACTTCCAGCCATGCATATATCCTTGGTCGCGGCAGCCCTGAGTGTGGTCATTGGCCAAGAGTATAGTGTACGTATTACGCCGTTCTGTTACAATGTTGTCACGGAGTGTGATCATTGGCTGAAAGTTTGGTTACAATGTTGTCACGGAGTGTGGTCATTGGCTGAAAGTCAGTATGGTTACAATGTTGTCACGGATTGTGATCATCGGCTAGCTGAAACTGTACAGGTTTAAAACCGATCGATGTTAGGTTTCGAAATATCAAGTAAATACATTGCATGGATACACAATGTATATATATTAATGTGTATATTCAAGGCGGCAGTCAGACAGTAAACTAAAGAGTAGACGAGACCTGTACAACCTTTGTAATCAGGTCGACAGGGGAGTGGTTAAAGGCACGGCCTATAGTATAGTTGATTGAGCTCCTCTGATCACATGATAGAAGAGCGTAGAAGGGAGCAGGAGAGATGACATCGAATCCAGGCCATGGTTGAACTATAAGAGTGGCCCCACTTTGCTGAGAGCTGGGCAGCGATGCGTTTGTAAACAACTGTGGCCTCCCCTCCTAAACCTACAGTGGCAGAGAAGATGAGTGGGGTGAAGGAAGCATGCCGGCTCAACTTCGAGGATCCGACGCTCATAGGCTCGTTTCTTTGAGGCCTCATGGATTTGGTAACAGGCAGAAAGTTGCATGAGGTCGTCTAATTGAGGGGGCGTAGGGGTTGAAAACCTTTACAATATATAAAAATTTAATTAAAATAAAATCGTTGATGTACATGTAGGATTTGTAGACTGCAATTGAGTAAAGGGAACAAGGAATTACGCGGGAAATTATACATTCATTAATTTAAATATTACATATTTACATTTAACACAGAGGTAATAATGTAGGTCTGTAATATTTATGAATTAATGAATGTATATAATTTCCGTAATTCCTTGTTCCCTTACTTTTTACTCAATTGCAGTCTACAAATCCTACATCACCAATTTTATTTTAATTAAATTTTCTTGTTTCACTCTATTTTTCCTCCTGCAGGTTCCTACTTTATAATATATGTTGCATGCATGAGACAACCTTGGAATACTACAAGTTCATATAGTGCAGCCCATCACAGCAGTATAAGACAGTTTGATCTGCTCACTTGCTATCATCATCAAATCACATCATAATCAAACGATTTCTCAGTTTAAACATCTAAGGTCTCTGAAAGTTCATACACACCCTCGGCTGCGCATGTCATGAACCAGAACCTCCATCATAACTATCCTCACAGGATACAAAGCTATCTTCTCTTGACTGAAGGTACTCATATGTTCTTCAAAGCCAGTATAGTAAAGGCATCATGATTAATTGCCATAAATTTCTGTGAGTATGTATGGTGTGCAGATTAAAGCAATTGGCCATTCACACATAAGATGCTTACCAGATTGCCTGCCATATCATGTGTGGTGGGAAAAAGGATCACCACTGAGTACAGCACAGAATAGGTATACCATCATGGTCGAACTGTATACCTTGTATCCAGCTGTGTTGGGGCAATTAGGTGGAGAAGGAAATGAAGGAGGGAAAGGAAGAAGAGAAGGGGGAGAGGAGGCGAGGAGGGTAGAGAGAAGGGGAGAGGAGAGAAGAGAGGAAGAGAAGGGGAGAGGAGGGGAAGTTGAGGAGAGAAGAGAAGATGGGAGCAAAGGAGTGGATAGCTAGCACAACCCTTGGCAACATATCCACACACACACACAAACAAACACATACAGTCACCTATCCTGGTGGGATGGTGTTTCCTTTCCTCGTCTCCATCTCCACCTAATAACATCGGCCATGAACAGCTCACATCTGGCAGATGCACACATTTGAATGAATACAACATACCTTCCCCAGAGCAGCATTGCTCGTGGCCATGCCAAGAACAAATTAAAGCTGTCCTCATTGGAAACTTCTGGTTTAATAACTACTACGGCGTTAGTTCCAAGGATGCTCTGTCACGGGAGAGATATGACTTATGGGGTTATGCCATATTTGTGAAGGACATTCCCATCCATTGACGATTCTTTTCTCTTCGCGATCGACGTGTCTGCAGACACGTGGTCAACCACAAGCTTATTCTGGATCTCCACTCTAATGGCTTCTAAGCCGATAAAATCTGTTGTAGGCTATGTCACCTATATGTACGTGCTAACAAAAACTAAGTACGCTAAAAGATCGAAATTGTGTCAAGCATAACTCCCCTTACGAAAATACCAACTCTGCAGTAATTTTCTTACGTATTGGTTCTAGTGCTTCCGCATAACGGCTAACATTACGCTTCAATCACGAGGAAAATAAACCTCTTACCCGAGCGAATCTTATCAGATCCGGAAGGAGAAACTTTTTTTCAGGTTTGAGTTTGGGAACGAGTGAGCGTTATCTCTGTTGTCTGAGCTTTCTAAGCGCCAGCAGTTTTACTACATTGTAGGTATTCGACGGCTCTATTCCAATACGCTCGCTAAAGTCCAACTGATTCTACGGTACATCGGCAATAGTGGAATCGAGTATTTTGCTAATGGTATTCATGACACTTCAAGTCCTACATGTACATACACACAAACATACTAACGTAGGTCCTGATATCAAAGAATGCCCTCTCAAAGCGACTCCCCCAGAATCCATCAGCTGCTACATCAAGTCAAGCACCATCCTGGAAGTTGGCTGAAGCAGAGGTGAGAACCTCACCTGTGATGAGGCTCGACTGAAACATTGTGGCAGATTTCTGACAGGAGATAGGCAGTATAGTCTCTAATCTCATTGTGCCTGATGGAAGGGATGCCACCGTTTGGACATGACAGTGCATGCTCAACAGAGAAGGCAGCACCACAGGCACAGCTGGTGGGCGTGTTGGCAGGTAACCAGCCATACCTAAGAGCTAGTGCATCTCGGAAGGCAGTCCTGCGAAGGGTAAACCCATACTCCTCTATAGGTATCACTTAATGACATAGGTACATTGCTAGCTGGAGATTGGAAGGCAGCATGTATGGCTCTGAGTTGGGTAGCAGCAGTACTGTGTTTGTTGTGTTTCATTTTTATTACTTCCTTTATCGATGTTTGTTGCTCTAGGAGTGTTTCTTCATTGTAGTCATAGTTGTGAGACAAGATGTTGTTTACCAGTGGTTGAGAGATGAGACTGGAAGAGTGGAATTCAGACTGGGATAAAGTGGATGGGTTTATTAAACCCATTCCACCTAATCTGGCTGGCAGGGAAAACAGCTCTCTCTAAGTGTCGGAAGGAGCTAGCACTTCGACCTGTGAGGTTGGGTATCAGTTGCATCCAGTGACTGATGTTTGGAATGGTTCTGGCCAGGAATGTCCATCTGCTTGAAAGACCATGAGTGAAGGCAGCATAGGCTGCATGAGGATTGTTAGCTGCTATTGAGGCTAGCTGGTTGAGCTCCTGTGCCCAAGTTAGCCCAACCCTCATGCAACCTTTCTTTTTACATAATGTTGTACAAAGGTGAAGGTGCCTAATGCAGCTCCAAGATGTGGTTTCCCTTCAGCAGTGATGGTGATCTGGGTGTCATGGAAGGCAGTGAGGGCAGCATGCAGCATGATGAGATTGCTTGGCATTGACGTGGTAGCCATATGCTGGACCAAGGGAGACAAGCTTGTCCCATGCACCAAGTGCGATTGTTAGTAATCTTGCCAGTGGCTGTGGCATCATCTGCATATACCAGGCTTGATCAATGTCATGCATGATTTACATAGTGGATGAGAGGGAGGATGGCAAGGGCATACATGGGCATGGCGAGAGGATCACCCTGAGTAGTTCTCTCTTTGGATAGTATTGTTCTACCATCAACATATAGATCAGTGTGTTCCCTGTATGTATTGATGAGAATGGTAGAGATGGAGGGGCACAGATGTTGAATATTTTGGGGAGCAGCCTGACGATTGAGTAGGTTGAAGGCATTGTTGGCATCAACCAGGAGAACAGCTTCACTGGCGTCATCATTAAATAGATGAGACATGGTGTGGATGGCAGCATCGATTCCAGCAACTTGACCTGCACATAGTTGCAGGGAGCCAGCAGCTTGTTGTATGTCCTGGCGTCAGTGTTGCAGAAAGAACGGCTTTAGCGACTATTCTTCTTGAGGTCTCACAAATCCCAATAGGACGAACACCAGGATTTTTATTTAGTGCACTCAAACAACAGGCAAGAAAAGGTGATAGCCCCTTGGGATCTAGGAACAATCTGAGCCAAGGAACGGCAGAGGTAATTCGATTCAGTGTGAAAAGAGGCCGGTGCAGAGTCTTTTCCAGCCTTCAGCATCAATTCCAGATGGACCAGCAGCACTTTCAGTGTGGAGAGCTGCAATTAATAGTCACTGGCTAAGAGTTAATATTTCTCTAGCTCTGAAAATATGAGCATGCATTGGCTGAGAGTGTACAGGTTTAACATGTACGTACTCATGCAGTCCGGCTATAAAAGCGCTTGAACACTAGCAAGGCAAAAAGGCAAACGGAGTCGATATCGCGATCCGCATTGCACAGTAATCGTAATTAATAATCAAATGTATGTATGTTTAGTTATTATTAACCTTACATCATGTCAATGTCTTACTTAATAAGCGTGTGGTGCTTACTTACGTAAGCAAGGGACGCCTGATGTTTTGTCCTTACAGCTGTACTCTTTACATAAAATAACAAGCAAAATAGCTTCTGTACTGATGCTAAACAAGTAACACTGATTCTAAAAGAAAGCTTCTGAAGTTCAGAGCGTCTCGTAACCGCAACAATGAAATCTAACTGCATGTGCGTAACGGACCATACAGCGATTTTGACTTGTCTTGAACGCAAGCCATTTTCAGTCAGTGCAGAGGAATTTAAAATCTACTCCACATGATTTAAAAAGATCGCTATAGCGATTCTTGTTCTGTGATGAGGAAATCGATCTTCTTTCGCGTGAAAGTACCTGTCTCTATGCAATATGAATAATGCATGACCAAGAGGCGATGTAACTTAAAGTCTTCCCCAATATGGCACACATTTATAAAAACTCTTACTCAAGTATAAAGTTTTTTTACTTAAGACGATTAAATCTATACAAATGATCCTATGCGAGATCATCGATATTGGAGTACTCTATAACAACTCTAATATCTACGGAGTACCAATGTTGTCACGGAGTGTGGTCATTGGCTGAAAGTATGGTTATACAATGTTGTCACAGATTGTGGCCATTGGCTGAAAGCATGGTTACAATGTTGTCACGGATTGTGGTCATTGGCTGAAAGTATGGTTACAATGTTGTCACGGATTGTGGTCATTGGCTGTAAGTATGGTTCACGTTTGTTTGCGCTCGTAGAAATGTTGGAAAAAAAGTTCAATAAAGTAATATTGAAAAGTACTTGCGTCATCCCATAGCAACCACCCAGACAACGTAATGACCTTTGGAATTTGCAGCTGTACAAGTTACCAACAAGTTTAACAAACATGTTAACAGCAACATACGCCAATGACCTTCACTCTTTGCACTTTAGCAATCACGTGCTCGGTGTACATTTCTGTGTTGTGCCCTGGGTCTCGAAAGCGGACCGCTTGAAACTGATATGTCGCAGCAGGTGCAGTATATTCGCCAAACGGCGCAAAAAAGGCCAAAAAGCCGACTTGCCAGGTAAAGTTAAGTCCTTAAAGAACGCTTATATTCTTTTCTGAAATCGAAAACGATAATTCTGGGGAAGTTGTGTGTCACCAAACAATGGCATTTTTTACGCGCGTATAGTCATGCCGTTGTGGGAGGGCGGATTGTCCCCCCGTGCAGAATGTCCCCCCGGACATTCTGCACTAGGGCAAACTGTCCCCCACTAGGGTAAAATGTCCCCCCCCCCCCCCTTCCCCCGGACACTCCACACTAGGGCGCAATGTCCTACCTACAGGATAACAAAGGCAGTTAAAAACGTCCAACAGCATGCAGGTTGGTTTTTAACAAAGACCCGTCCTTATATAGTGTAAAAACGTTTCATCCTGCCCGGATTGTGCGTCCAGGATGGGAATACATGTGGTTCTACCCTAGTTCTGTCGAGTGTTGAAGCAATAATTCAATTCATAAGTCAACATTCGACAAAAACCCTCCAAGTAAGGTTTTTACAATATTCCCACCCTGGACGCAGGATGCATGGTTTTTACGCTATTTAGGATGGGTTTTAGTCTGGGTACCCGACTAATCGGTTGTACTATAACGCAACAGATGAACTGACGATGGGATAGCCTTTCCTGAGATATGTCAGGCGGTGCACGCAGTGTGGAGCTGTGTTTATGTGACATTACTTTTCGGGCTATGAACCTATTGATTAGTCTCGGCCCCAGACCCAACGGACGCAGCTACGGATGGATTACATCTAGCGGTGATGTAATCCATCCGCAGCTGCGTCCGTTGGGTCTGGGGCCGAGACTACCTATTGATCTCAATATATTTCATGAGATTTCAGCCATGAAGTATATATCAATCACCACTCCTTAAGGAATTTTAATAATGTATATATCTCTATTATGTGTATGAATATTGGTTTCAATGAGTGCTTTGACGACACGGAAAGGATAAGAGCTGTGTATTCGTTAAGGAATTTAATACTAAAATTCTAAATGTTTGCGTATGTGTTGCAGTATTGGTTACAATGAGCATTTCAAGCGGCGGAACGACATGCAGCTACTGAGTAATGGCGTCAACGCGATCCCATGTACTGCCGTAAACATTTCCTAGCCTTGTCATAGATGAAATAAAATGTTATGAGGGGGGACATTTTACCCTGGAGGGGGACAGTTTGCCCTAGTGTAGATTGTCCGGGGGGACATTGTGCACTAGTGCAAAACGTCCGGGGGGACAAATTTTAGGGGGGACATTGTACACTACGACACCGTGTACAAGTGTACGATATACACATGTAGCCTTGTATGGCCTACGGGGGGAACGAAACAAAGTTACTGCTTTCTCTTTTTTGGTGGTGGTATGTGAGGTGCAGTGTGAAAAGTTAAAAAGTGTTGCTTGACTATGCACAGTAGTCCTTGAACCTTGTCGTGCATGGTGTTGTAACTTAACTCTCCCTCCTGTAGGGACTTTGACCACGCACTCATCAGGGGGACTGTTGGGGACCACATGCCTAAGAACATCAGCTGCCATATTTACTTCACTTCTTGTAGGTGAACTGGTGCACTCATGACCAGCAACAAATGCACCAGTTTTCATATCCCTGCCACAGGAAGGGCAGAGAAGCTGGCCACAAGGCCATTGGAACTGCTGAGTGGCAGCATGGGCACAAAACAGTACCTGATACTTTTAGCCATTCGATGACACATTCAGCACAAGCAAGAACACTGCATGGCAGCTCAATTGGCTGAGAAAGGATCTCCAAACAGATAGGGCATTCCAGCTTGCTTAGGCAAGACAAATTGTCAGGTGCTACTGGTGGCCTGGGACAGCCAGGATCAGTTATAGTAGCTGATGCAATGACCTGAATATGTTTGATCAGTGTGCTTAGCCAGACACATGGGGGGGGGGGGGGGGGGGGGGGGGGGGTGCTATCCACTTTTGGCCGATTCAACCAATGTGTTTGGGGGGGGGGGGGGGGGGGGGGGTGCTATCCACTTTTGGCAGATTCAACCAATGTGTTTGGGGGGAGGGGGGGTGCTATCCACTTTTGGCAGATTCAACCAATGTGTGTGTGTGTGTAGGGGGGGGGGGGGGAGGGTGCGCATGTTTCTAGTAATACTGAATAGTTTAATTTTTATTAGAAGTTGGGGGGGGGGGGGGGGGGGGGTGTTTCTTACTATGCATCCTTCAGCTACCTATACTGCGGGCTTGCGCATGCCAGGATGACCTCATCTTGCAAACGCATTCAGGGTGCGTGGCAGTACATCATCGTTTATATTATTGCAAGTGCTTGCTGCAGACTTTCAGCAAGCTCCTTAATTGCACTTGTAAACTATGTACATGCATTTGCCACGATGATCTATCACCCGCCTTCCGCAAATCCTGCAGTGTATAGTAAGCTGCTGCCTGTTAGTGTCGGGAAACGGAGCCAATTATTCACAAATATTCAACAACTCAGTACAGTACGCGTAAAATTATTGTTCTCACATTGCGAATCAGATAGACTTGTGGACTTAACTCGTCTCTTTAATATTTAGTATGTCTCACCGTATGGTTTTGCGCGCCTTGCCTGCTGTATGTGAAACTCTGATAGTAGGTTTCTAAATGGTGCGCACATAGCTATCAAAGCGAGCTTGCGCATTGTCATTTTGCGTTAGAAAACTGGTGCGCGAATGTGTGTTCTGTTAGGAAAGCGATAGAGCATGTGGGTGCTACCTTTAAATATTACAAGAGAGTTGTATTCGGCAAGAAACTGTTCTCGAAACGTATATCACAAAACGGTAGCGATAATGAGCTCATTAAACATTGCTTAGATTGAGTGATACCGTATATTCTTTTTAGGACCTTAGTTTCCAATCCGAAACATCCGTGGGTTATACAATGTTGTCACGGATTGTGGTAATCGGCTAGCTGAAAGTGTACAGGGTTAAAACCGATGTTAGTTTTCGAAATTAACAGTCACTGGCTAAGAGTTAATATCGGGACCTACGTTAGTAGGTCCTATGTAGGATTTGAAGTGTCATGAATACGATTAGCAAAACACCAGATTCCATTATTGCCGATGCGCCGTAGAATCAGTCGGAATTTAGTGAGCGTATTTGGATACAGTCGTCGAATATCTACAGTGTAGTATAACTGCCGACGTTTAGAAAGCTCGGACAACAGAGATAACGCTCACTCGTTCCCACCCTAAAACCTTAAAAAAAGTTTCTCCTAATTCTTCTTCTTCCGGATCTGATAAGATAAGATTCACTCGGATAAGAGGTTTATTGCGCTGTATCTTTGTCACGATTAAAGCGTAATGTTAGCTGTTATGCGGAAGCACTAGAACCACCAAGTTACAAACTTACTGCCGAGTCGGATTTGTTTTATTTTTTTCGTAAGCGGAGTTATGCTTGACACAAATTCGATCTTTAGCAACTTAGTTTTGTTAGCAATAGCCCACAACAGATTTTATCGGCCCTTGGGAAACCATAAAGTGGAGATCCAGAATAAACTTGTGGTTGAACACGTGTTTCTGGCGGGTGTATGCAGCTGCAGTCACGTCGATCGCCAAGAGAAAAGAATAGTGCAAGAATATTGCCAGTTAAATTATGGCACTGACAGTTGTACGTGTGGTTGTGCTGACGAGTCGCGCGATGAAGCTCCGAAAGACCGTTCACGTGAAAAAAAAAAAGAACAATTGAACGCTACAAAGCGGGTTAAGCCGATCGCAAAAGTAAGAAGGATCAATAGGCTAGCATGAAGGCAGTAAGAAGGATAGCGTGAAGGTGGGAAACCACTGCATGCAATTGGCCGTCGCTATTAAGGCCAAAGAAGTTGGCATTGGTTGGCCATGGGTGAAGTATACAGGTGAGCTACCTAACATACAACGAGAGTAACACTATATTTGCGCCCCCCACCCTCATGTAAGCAAGCTGTCAAAGATGACCTGTTGGTAGGACTCATTTATTAGTGAGTTTTGTTCAATGCCGACAATGGTAACGGGAATGTCCTCCACAATTGCGTGGTCCCACTAGAGCAAATCAGGTGCTGCTCATTCAAGCTGCAAAGATGATGGAAAACAGAACACCATCCCACCAGGATGGGGGTGAACCACTCTGAATAGGTGGGTGTATGTGACTGTGTGTGTTGAAAAGTGTGTGCCATGTCTCATGGATATGTTGCCAAGTGGTGTAGTGTTGTGCTAGCTATCCCCCTCCCCTTCCCTCCTATCTCATCTTCTCTTCTCTCCTACCCTTCCTCTCCATTCTCTTCTCCCCTCCCCTCCTCTCCCCCTCCCCTCCTCTCCCCTTCCCTCCTCTCTCCTCTCCCCCTTCCCTCCTCTCTCCTCATCCCCTTCCCTCCTCTCTCTTCACCCCCTTCCCTCCTCTCTCTTCCCCTCCTCCTTCCCTCCTTTCTCCATTCCCTTCTAAAAGATGAGCGGAACACGTCTGAAAGTGAGTGCTAGTAGCCCTATTAAAAGAACAACCTTTAAGTTTAGTCGGGCCAGCCCAACTCCTTCAAATTTTAGCAAAGCAAAAGCACGTGCTTGTTTATTGTACGAAGAGGATCAGTATTCGAAATAAAAGGCAGGCAATCTGGTAAGCATCTTTTGTGTGAATGGCAAATTGCTCTGATCATATACATGTACTCACATCAAGGACAGACATTTATAGCGATTATTCCTGATGCCTTCACTACTGGCTTTGAAGAACGTATGAGTACCTTCAGTCAAGAGGTGAGGGCTTTTAATCCTGTGAGGATAGTTGTGATGGAGATTCGGGTTGGGGCTACATGTATGTCAGTTTAGGATGTTTTGGTTGGAGCCATGGGAAGGGCATTTATGGTTTGAGCTCACATTATGTTTTGTGACTTCACTACTAATTCCTCCTTTCCTACGCTACTACTTTCTTTAGGGATCCCCTCATCTTCCAGTCACATGCCAATTCAGAGACATTAACTGTTTAAAGGAAATTGTTTGATTGTGATGTGATTTAATGATGATAGCAAGTGAGCAGAACAAACTGTCCTATTGTACATACTGCTATGATGTATGTGATGCAATGGGTTGTATTCCAAGATTCCCCTTCCTTCTACGTTTGTGCTCCTGCATGCAATGTATAAGTACATGTCGGAACCCGCCGGGGAAAAAAAAGGAGTGAAACAAGATATAAAAATTTAATTAAAATAAAATTGGTGATGTAGGATTTGTAGACAGCACTTGAGTAAAAAGTAAGGAAACAAGGAATTACGGATATTATGCATTCATTAAATTATAAATATTACAGACCTACATTATTTAGCAAATTACCTGCCTGATATTCTGTGCTAAATGTAGGTATGTAATATTTATAATTTAATGAATGCATAATATCCGTAATTCCTTGTTTCCTTACTTTTTACTCAAGTGCTGTCTACAAATCCTACATCACCAATTTTATTTTAATTAAATTTTTATATCTTGTCTCTCTAGCTCTGAAAATGTGAGCATGCATTGACTGAGAGTGCACAGTAACTCATGCAGACTAAAAGCGCTTGAACACTATAGCAAGGCAAAAAGGCAAACCGAATTGATATCGCGATCCGCATTGCACAGTAATCGTAATTAATAATCACATGTATGTATGTTTAGTTATTCTTAACCTTACATCATGTCAATGTCTTACTTACGTAGGCGCGTGGTGCTTACTTGCGTACGCCTGATGTTTTGTCCTTACAGCTGCACTCTTTACGTAAAATAACAAGCAAAATAGCTTCTGTACTGATGCTAAACAAGTAACACCGATTCTAAAAGAAAGCTTCTGAAGTTCAGAGCGTCTCGTAACCGCAACAAGGAAATCAGTCTAATTGTGCGTAACGGACAATGCAGCGATTTTGTCTTGTCTTGAACACAAGCCATTTTCAGCCAGTGCAGAGGAATTTAAAATCTACTCAACATGATTTAAAAAGATCGCTATAGCGATTTTTGTTCTGTGATGAGGAAATCGATTTTCTTTCGCGTGAAAGTACTCGTCTCTATGCAATATGAATAATGCGTGACCAAAAGGCGATGTAACTTAAAGTCTTCCCCAATATGGCACACATTTATAAAAACTCTTACTCAAGTATGAAGTTTTCTTACTTAAGACGATTAAATCTACAAATGATCCTATGCGAGATCATCGATATTGGAGTATTCTAACAACTCTAATATCTATTGAGTACCAATGTTGTCACGGAGTGTGGTCATTGGCTGAAAGTATGGTTACAATGTTGTCACGGATTGTGGTCATTGGCTGAAAGTATGGTTACAATGTTGTCACGGATTGTGGTCATTGGCTGAAAGTATGGTTACAATGTTGTCACGGATTGTGGTCATTGGCTGTAAGTATGGTTATACAATGTTGTCACGGATGGCGGTAATCGGCTAGCTGAAAGTGCACAGGGTTAAAACCGATGTTAGTTTTCGAAATTAATAGTCACTGGCTAAGAGTTAATATTTCTCTAGCTCTGGAAATGTGAGCATGCATTGACTGAGAGTGCATCAGGTTTAACATGCATGTAAGTAACTCATGCAGACTAAAGGCGCTTGAACACTAGCAAGGCAAAAAGGCAAACCGAATCGATATCGCGATCCGCATTGCACAGTAATCGTAATTAATAATCACATGTATGTATATGTTTAGTTATTCTTAACCTTACATCATATCAATGTCTTACTTACTTAATAAGCGTGTGGTGCTTACTTGCGTAAGCAAGGGACGCCTGATGTTTTGTCCTTACAGCTGTACTCTTTACATAAAATAACAAGCAAAATAGCTTCTGTACTGATGCTAAACAAGTAACACTGATTCTAAAAGAAAGCTTCTGAAGTTCAGAGCGTCTGGTAACCGCAACAATGAAATCTAATTGTGCGTAACGGACCATGCAGCGATTTTGTCTTGTCTTTCATTAAATGTGATTAAAAAATAAAAACATGAAATACATACAATTAGATGAAAAGAAATTAAAAAGAGAAATAATAATACTCCATGAATGAGGCCAGAGGAGCACCATCGTCAAACCCCAGCCCACTTCTCCATTTGGTGCGGGATCCTCTAAGACAGAGGCTCACTGCTCGAACCCACATGATTTAAAAAGATCGCTATAGCGATTCTTGTTCTGTGATGAGGAAATCGATTTTCTTTCGCGTGAAAGTACTCGTCTCTATGCAGTATGAATAATGCATGACCAAGAGGCGATGTAACTAAAAGTCTTCCCCAATATGGCACACATTTATAAACATTCTTACTCAAGTATGCACTTTTCTTACTTAAGACGATTAAATCTACAAATGATCCTATGCGAGATCATCGATATTGGAGTATTCTAACAACTCTAATATCTATTGAGTACCAATGTTGTCACGGAGTGTGGTCATTGGCTGAAAGTATGGTTACAATATTGTCGCGGATTGTGGTCATTGGCTGTAAGTATGGTTATACAGTGCTTCTCACAAAGAGAGGGAAAAATGAGAATGTCCCGTTTTTTAGCCATAACTCTGTAACAAAACCTGATGTGGAAAAAACAATTACATTTTTGGAATCAGCATGTATTTTTGCATCATCCTATGAATTTATGTTGTATCACGTGATGTTTTTTCGTTTCAGGACCACAACAAGTAACATAGGGTTAAAACAACATTTTTTGTTTATAACTCATGAATGCAATGGAATTAATGCTTCAAATTTACAACACAACTGCACCATCATAGTCTGCATGTCCATGAGCAGTTTGATCGTTACACGCTCTCTAGTTATGGAGATCGGTTCAAGATTGTAAAATATTGAAGGTGAGTAGCGGTTAAGGAAACAACTCCAGAAAAGTTCCGAGGTAAGGTTTAATTCTTTGTTCGTTACATTTTAAAGTCCCTGTAGTTAATATATGAAACATTTTAAGCTTATCCGTCATTGCGATCGTAAGTTGCAATTTGCCAAAGTTAAAAATTCCATTATCGGATAGAAATTTAAAAGGTTTTCTAAGGTTTTATCGTCCACTTTGACGTCACAACTGATTACAATAACGCAATGGCTTCTGGCGCATGCAGTTTCCAAGTCTTCTGTGATTCTGTTTCTGGTACTTGTTCTTTCCAGAACCTACCTTATAAATACACACATGTATCTGGGGGTACCAGAAATAGATAGCGAAGAAGTTGGGAGGTAGAAGGCGTTACTGTGGTTGTACAAGAGCGGTCGAGCAAGGGGTACCCAACTCTGGCTCGAACAGGCATTCTTTACTGATACAGTTTAAGAGTTATTCTCGACAAATCACAGCAACGCGTCATCACTATAATGACATCATGTTTTGATACGTCATCAATAATCAAAATTTCTATCCGATAATGGAATTTTCAACGTTGGCAAATTGCAACTTACGATCGCAATGAAGGATAAGAGTACAATGTTCCATATATTAACTACAGGGACTTTTAAATGTAACAAACAAATAATCAAACCTTACCTCGAAAGTTTTCTGAAGTTTTTTCCTTAACCGCTACCCATCTTCAAATTTTTATAATCTTGAACCGATCTCCATCACTAGAGGGTGTGCAATGATCAAACTGTTCACGGACATGCAGACTATGATGGTGCAGTTGTGTTGTAAATTTGAAGCCTTAACTTCATTGCGTTCATGAGTTATAAACAAAAAATGTTGTTTTAACCCTATGTTACTTGTTGTGGTCCTGAAACAAAAATACATCACGTGATACAACATAAATTCACAGGATGATGCAAAAGTACATGCTGATTCCAACAATGTAATTGGTGTTTCAACATCATGTTTGGTTACTGAGGTATGGCTAAAAAACAAGACGTTTTCATTTTTCCCTCTCTTTGTGAGAAGCACTGTACAATGTTGTCACGGATTGCGGTAATCGGCTAGCTGAAAGTGTACATGCAGGGTTAAAACCGATGTTAGTTTTCGAAATTAACAGTCAATGGCTAAGAGTTAATATTTCTCTAGCTCTGAAAATGTGAGCATGCATTGACTGAGAGTGCACAGTAACTCATGCAGACTAAAAGCGCTTGAACACTATAGCAAGGCAAAAAGGCAAACCGAATCGATATCGCGATCCGCATTGCACAGTAATCGTAATTAATAATCACATGTATGTATGTTTAGTTATTCTTAACCTTACATCATATCAATGTCTTACTTAATAAGCGTGTGGTGCTTACTTACGTAAGCAAGGGACGCCTGATGTTTTGTCCTTACAGCTGTACTCTTTACATAAAATGACAAGCAAAATAGCTTCTGTACTGATGCTAAACAAGTAACACTGATTCTAAAAGAAAGCTTCTGAAGTTCAGAGCGTCTCGTAACCGCAACAATGAAATCTAATTGTGCGTAACGGACCATGCAGCGATTTTGTCTTGTCTTTCATTAAATGTGATTAAAAAATAAAAACATGAAATACATACAATTAGATGAAAAGTAATTAAAAAGAGAAATAATAATACTCCATGAATGAGGCCAGAGGAGCACCATCGTCAAACTCCAGCCCACTTTTCTATTTGCATGGTGCGGGATCCTCTAAGACAGAGGCTCACTGCTCGAACCCACATGATTTAAAAAGATCGCTATAGCGATTCTTGTTCTGTGACTCATGAGGAAATCGATTTTTTTTCGCGTGAAAGTACTCGTCTCTATGCAATATGAATAATGCATGACCAAAAGGCGATGTAACTAAAAGTCTTCCCCAATATGGCACACATTTATAAAAACTCTAACTCAAGTATGCAGTTTTCTTACTTTAGACGATTAAATCTACAAATGATCCTATGCGAGATTATCGATATTGGAGTATTCTAACATCTCTAATCAGTATCTATTGAGTACCAATGTTGTCACGGAGTGTGTTCATTGGCTGAAAGTATGGTTACAATGTTGTCACGGATTGTGGTCATTGGCTGAAAGTATGGTTATACAATGTTGTCACGGATGGCGGTAATCGGCTAGCTGAAAGTGCACAGGGTTAAAACCGATGTTAGTTTTCGAAATTAATAGTCACTGGCTAAGAATTAATATTTCTCTAGCTCTGGAAATGTGAGCATGCATTGATTGAGAGTGCATCAGGTTTAACATGCATGTAAGTAACTCATGCATGCAGACTAAAGGCGCTTGAACACTAGCAAGGCAAACAGGCAAACCGAATCGATATCGCGATCCGCATTGCACAATAATCGTAATTAATATACACATGCGCATGTATGTTTGTTAAGTTATTGCTAACCATACATCATGTCAATGTCTTACTTACGTAGGCGCGTGGTGCTTACTTGCGTAAGCAAAGGACGCCTGGTGTTTTATCCTCACAGCTGTACTCTTTACATAAAATAACAAGCAAAATAGCTTCTGTACTGATGCTAAACAAGTAATAGATCAAATAAATCATTTGCCGGGAGGGTTATGAATCTTATCATGGCTCCCGTACAGACATGTAATTGCTTAGTTATTCATAACTGCATGCACATGCTTTTACTGCACTTTTGACCGCGCCGTTTCCGCTGCTGGCTGTATATAAATACCGTTCCTAAGCAACTTTGACATAAAGTATATCATCAGCTCCTTTGTGGTATTTCATATCTTGCGATGAGTAGTGCGAAAGGGAGCACGAAAAATTCATCCCAGCTACCTGCCTTTAAAACCCGTCCAGGCGGTTGGCTACCTCATGACCGGCGACACACTAGTGACTGGATACGCAAACTGAAGAATACCGCGGCGCGACGCAGCGATTTAGAACTTGTTCCACCGATCAAAGAGTTGGAGGATTTGGTAAATGGTGACCCAGTACTGTGCGGCAACGTCGCTACGATGTTTTCCGAAGCCTATTTTCGCGAAAAATGCACCCCGCTGGAGTGGCAGCCGCAAGTCAAAGATTTTGCCGAATTTCTGAAACTACTCAACGTCATCATGACCACAGCGCCGGAGTGTTACGTCACCGGCAGTTCGGACGACGAGAACCGCGAGTGGCAGCCGGCAGGGCTGATCGGGTTTCCAATCAATGCTCTGCTCGATTGGCCGATGGCCACAAATGCGGGGTACAGTGTCTTTGCCAATGCCCTCGTCAACCAGCAGTTCAAGAAAATCTTGGATTACTGGGCGCAGTATCTGGGTACGCCGGCCTCGCGCTACGTCCTTGTTGCTAATGATGTCTGTAAGCGCTCCATCGCCTGGCTCAGCCCCGAGGCCAAGGGCTGGATTGTCAATCTAGTCAACAAGGCCGTTGGTGAGGAGGCTAATAGCATCCTTGGAAGCTTTGAGGAGATATTCAAATCGGATCCCCTTGATCAGTACTACGGCTTTTCCTCCTGGGACGACTTCTTCGTCCGCGAGTTCGTAGATGGCGTCCGGCCGGTAAGCAGTCCAAACGACGACAGTGTTATCATCAATGCCTGCGAATCGGTACCCTACGCTCTGAAGACTGGTGTAAAACTGTCGGACCAGTTCTGGGCTCATGGGACAAGCTTACTCGCTGGAAAACATGCTTAACTGGGATGAATACAGCTCTAAGTTCGCCGACGGCACTGTGTACCAGGCCCTTCCTCAGCGCCCTGAGCTACCACCGCTGGCACAGTCCGGTGAACGGCACAGTGAAAAAGGCGTATGTGGTTAACGGCACATACTACCTCGGGAACATGTTCCAGAGTTTTTTGACTGAACAACCAGACCCAACGGGGCAGGAGAAATCACAGGG